>JAATLQ010038054.1:138899-166238 GCA_013421005.1 Heliconius erato x Heliconius himera | reverse complement strand
AGAGATCATCAATTCGACTGTATTTTTTATCCTTGTTACCTCAGAACTTTTGACTGTGTGAACCGATTTTGATGATTCTTTTTTTATTTGGAAGCTAGTGCGTCTCGTATAGTCCTATTTTAATTTAGTTCATTTCCGACAATGGTATCTATGACAAAATCATATAAATCTCAAATTTACATTAAGTATGTGCGTGACAAATGGACGAATAACTCAATATCAACTCAACCGATTTTAATAATTCTTTTTTTTTTATTAGAAAGGGTACACATAAAGGGTAGTTTGGTGAAAGTTTGGTTAAGTTCAGAGTATGAAATTCGATTAAAATTGAAGAAGTCGATTTTTTTAATTAAAAAAATATAATTATGTCTTTTTTCTGGTAAAATTTCTTTGTACTCTATGATAAAAACTATTCTATAAGTTGCATTAGGTTTTGAACTATTACCATGCTAAAAATAAATTAATTTCATACAGTAGTTATCGGTATTTTAAGTCATTTACATTTTTCAGTTTTTATTTTTTTTAAATAAAACTATAATGAAATTCGGAATGAAACCCAAAAAAAATGTACCTTGAGACCCTAGGCTAATACCATGCAAAAATTCATCAATTTCTGTCCAGTAGTTTTTGCGTGATTGACGAACAAACAAACAGACAGGCAGACAGACAGACAGACAGACAGACAGACAAGAATTCTGTTGAGTGGTTTTTTAGGTTCTATAATCGACATATAAACCGACCTAATTTTTATTTTTTTTATATCTTTCATGTACAGAATTGACTTTTCTATCCTTTTATTATATATAGAGATTATTATTATTAAAAAGATAGAATAAGTGGGAAAATAGAAGTGGTTTATTAATTATGCTGTCTGCCTTTGAGATATACAAGAAGATAGACTTTTATTAATAGTATAAGGTATATGATGTACTACATTAGCTGTTATGAAAAGTATATTAATACTTAGAAAACGCCAATTGCTCAGAAAAGAACAGTCATAATAAACATAATATGTAATATCAAAATGATTTCTTAATGCTTAATTGATTTATTACAGTACACATCGACGGCAGCGTCATCTACCTTCGATTTATATTTAAATATCATTCAACGCTCATTTAACTTTTTAAAATTACAATATTTTATAGTATTATTACCTGTTTAGAAGTAATAAAGTGATAAACATACATACCAAATAGTTCAATACATACAATTTTAAAATTACATATGCATATAAGTTTAAATTAAATCAAATTTCACATAAATCTTAAAAACAACTCATCTTTCTATATATAAACTTGCGAATCCCTTACAAATGTGTTTATTAGACCCGCAATATGGTCGCTACAGCCTTATATAGGGTGTTTATAAACTTAATGTCACTTAAACAACGATAATCCCGATTTAATATTCACCGATAGGACCGCGGCCGTCACGCGCCAGCTCTGCCACTGTTAATTCTGGGACGTGATAACCTTTGCCCGTTTTAGTATATTATTTAATATTAAAGTTTAAAGTTTTAATTTGTTTTGAGTTTAAAGGGGGATGTGAGGTGTAAAGTAATAAGTGTTATATTAGTTTTAGAAAATATAATCGATTTAAGACCTTTCATTTTCTTTTACTCCTTTTTTGAAAGGACTTATGAATATTCTTCTTCCTTAACCATATGCTTTTCATATATCGAATGATGTGAAAAACATATAGTTAAAAATAAAAATACTTGAAAAGTCCATAATAAAAGATTATATAAATTTTTAACTTTAATTTTTACTTTTAAAAAAGCTAAAATGCTATAATGTGCATTCATTCTTGTATACATATTTATACTAAAAAGAATCGAAACTTTCAATCTAAACATACCAACATAAAGGTACTTACAGATTCGATATTTTGAATAGAACAAAATGCCCTGAACTTTACCTTAGCTCTTAAGCTTTTTGTGAAAGCACACATATTTACCCACCATTACACAAAGGTAAGTGACAAATATCAAACCCTTTCGTTCGGCAATACTTAAGCTAAAAGATTCGTGTGAACCGCCGCTATGATGAGTGTATTCACAACGATCCTTCAGATCATAGTGCCCTTTTATCATAAGTGCGATATGTTTGATCTAAGTTGTTAGCTTTGGCGATACAAACATACATACAGACATAAATATATGCATTTTTTTTTTTAAGTTTTACCCTGCCACACACATAGCAGGATAGGCAGAGAAAATCTAGTGTTTCTATTAAGATTCTTCCATTCTCCTCTTTCCACCAAATTCTGGAGGCATTGCGTGTTGAATAGCGGAACCCAACGCCACGCTTTTGCTTCGTTACCATAACGAAGGAATGAAAATAATATTAAATATTAAAATTCTTCAGCTGGAGTCACAGGCTTGTGCCCATCCGCTACGACTGACCTTTATATTATTAGAATTTCACTTATTAAAAACTTCAAATATGGTTATTTTTGAGGTTTAGCTTCATTTAGTTATAATAGTTTTTTGCCAATAACATATTAAGGTTTTAATTGTCTGATTAACATTTATTTTATCTTCACGCTGTATACCGCATGTGGCAGGGAAGGCAGAGGTAAATTGGAACCTAAGGTTAAGATACTTGTCCATTAAGATACTTCCGTTCCCCACTTTAGTAAAATTACTAATTATTATATCAACATACCAGTATGAAAGCTAAAGACCATATTAACTAACAATTTGCTATTAAGGTGTACATCGTACATATATGTATAAAACACGAAGTAAATTAGCCCAATATAGTACAATTTCACCAAATACTGTTTAATACTGATAATCTTTGCAAGACAGGACGGTTTGTAGGGTTCCGTACCTAAAAAGGAAAAACGGAATCCTTATAGAATCACTTTGTGATCCGTCTGTCCGTATGTCAAGACAATTGATCTCGATATCGCGTGGGGTTTGTGGTACCTTGAAACAGAGAAAAAATGAAACTACTAACTCAACCCAATCAAAAGATACAAGCATTTATGCATCGATTTATTAAACGATTAAAGGAAAATCCGAAAAAAATAAATTTATAGATATTTTAACTTTCAAAAGTTGTACTTCCCATTGACCTACAGTCCTGAACCTGGAAGCCTTGGTGGACACAAATTTGACTAATGAAACCGGTTTTTAACAATCACATATAACTGAGAAATGTATTTTATATATATCACTAGCCTCTTTTCATATCTCCACATAAAAGACGATAACAGAAAGTATGTTTGAGTGAAATCAATAAAAACTACTTATCTGGAAAACATATAAAAAGTTTTACGTAGCGGGATTTGAACCTGTGGCTGTTGAAAACCGTCTGACGGTTACGGACTTACGGACGGTAAGTATTTTTCTTTCCCAAGTGTGGAATAACCCAAAAAAAATATGTTAAAAATATTCAACAAAAACAGCTATCCTCTCATAACTTGGGCTGCTATAAAATACATACACTAACACGATATTGCTTTTTCCCTCATAGACCGTTCCTTTTTCATGTAAAACACTATACACGTACTGGACTCATGTGTGGCGGGCGTATGGAGATGAGATGGTCCGAGTTAAATGACTATTGTCAATATATAACGTATGGGGGTGAAAGAATAATATGGAGATGTGGGTGAATGGTTAAATTTAATGGTTGTGAATTCGAATCATAATAGAGATATCTGTATTTACTATATAAATTGTAAGTATAGGCTTGTGGCCGTCGTGGCGCAGTGAGTGTCTGACTGTATGGGAAATGGTTGTGGGTTCGATTTCCAGTCGGAAGAATTATTATGTTTAATTATTTTCTCTGTTCCGCTCTAGACAAAGCGTGCAAAAATCAACCATTTTCGATACTTAAAACACTTATCGGTTCACCCAGTCAAAAATTATGAGGTAAGAATGATAAAAAAACAGTCGAATTGATAACCACCTTTTCTTACAAAAGTCAGTTAAAAAATATGCTACTACGTCAGCATAATTGTAAAAATTAAGCCACGTCAGTCGCAGATGGTTAAATATGAACGTCGTACGACATTTAATTGGAGTTCTTATCCTATTTGACAATTTGCTTATTTCCGTATAGTGAGAACATTTTCTAACTTTTTAATTTTGTGAAGGAATAAAAGTTACATACACACTCTTGTAAGTGATAAGTCAACTTGCCGTGTTAGTTTATTGAGCTGATACTTGAATTACAGCTGCAGTTCTGATAAGAATAAATTAATATTGTTGTTAATTAAAATGGCCGCCGCTACAAAATGGCGGATTACAAATTTTTATACAACTCATCTAATAATATAGATAACCAATTAAAAAAAATACGATAAATCTAGAATGCATAAAAAGCAATAAATAATTATATAACAATTATATCACATAAAAATCCCAACCTTGGTGTATACCTAAATGTTTGCCTTCCTCCATACATTTTCACCACAAAATATCTTCTTAGCACAGTCTGGTCACTTAATCCTATCTAACAGGCACTTATTAAGATAGGAGCGATATATTAGCGCCAGCACTTAAACTCAAGAGCTTCTGTCAACACAATAAGCTTGTTAAAGGAGTCACATTATTCCTTTTAATGTATTTTATATTTTCGTTATAATTATATTTGCTTGTACTGTTTATAGTTGATGTTTTATTGTTACATGGTAAACTTAAATAAGTTAAGATATTAGTTTATTGTAAAATGTTTCATTTTGCGGCGTTGGTTTCCACCACTCAATACGCAATACATTCAAAATTAAGCGGACATTGGGGAACGGGAGTGTGTTAATGGGAACTGAGTGTCTAAACACTAATTCCCAGTTAGGTACCCTCACCCTACCATGTTAAGTGAAAAAAATAAAATATTTCACATGAAGAAAAGAAATTTTTTTTTAGAAAAACGTCCGGTACATTCAAATTTTTATATGAATACACATCTCTTGGAAGCTTCCCAAGCGTTTTGACTATTAAACCATACGTTCTCACCAAGCTACATCGAAATTTATGTATACTAGTTACAACCTAAATATTTTTTTATTATCTCTCCAGATATAGAGATCTTTGCAAGCTACGTTTCTAAGAACTTTACATATAAAGTAAAATTTTTCAAAAATGTATGTGTCTAGAACAATCAACATATAGTTATGACAATCAATATGTAAGCATTTCTTTCGTTTCACATACATGTATGTTTTTTAATGGGATTCCTATATTATTTCATGGATTGTTATCGCAACGCCAACACATATTGTTAAATAAAATCAAATCAGCTTCACGCTGTATCCCGCACACTGCAGGGAAGGCAGAGGGAACCTAATGTTACGACACTCCGTTCCCCACTTTCTGCCGAATTCTGAAGGTATTGCGTGTTGAGTGACAGAACTCAACGCCGCGCTTGTCCTCGACACCAGAGCGAAGAAATGGAAATATAAATTTAAGTAAATATTTCATCTCCTCGAGTGGGGATCGAAGCCACAACCACTCGGTTTTACAGTCACACTTTGTGCCCCTGCGCCACGACTGGCCTCACACTACATTATACGTTTATACAATTGGTTCTCTAGTACTTACTAAGATTTAAAATCTATACACTCATCAAAATACCGCCTATACCGTGAGATGGAGATTGCATCGTCAGGGCATTTGATTCTTTTACGTTACTATTTATATTCACTGCAAATATCTTTCAACCTAATTCTAAATTTAAAACGATTATATTATACAGATAACTTTTTATAATTAAATTGGTTTTTTACGGTGTTGAGTTCCGCCACTCAGCACGAAATGCCTGCGTTTAACGAGCCGTAATAGTATAAAAATGTTAAATATGCATAGTCCAACAACAAAGACGACGTATATTTTTATAAGAATGTAAAAGTTTCAAGCACTTTTTGAATATTTTCATGAACACGTGGATAATATTTATTTTATAGTCATTCTATTGGGTCTTTTGAGTCTTTTTTTATTTCATAAAAAAAGTATTAAATTATAAGACGGCAAAGTTTCTTATTTGTTTAGGATAATCTTTGTAAATTACTAACAAAAGTATAAATCCTGTATTAGTGGAAATCGAAAAAATTGATCGGCTTCATATAATTTTAGTAGCAGCCTATTTATATATTTATCTTACAAATAATGCCTCAGCCTCACGCTGCATCCCGCACACAGCAGGGTAGGCAGAGGGAACTTAGTGTTAAGACACTCCGTTCTACACTTTCCGTCGAATTCTGGAGGAATTGCGTGGTAATTAAAATATAAATTTAAATAAATATTTTATTTTCTCGAGTGGGGATCGAACCAGTCGATAACAAAACAAACGACAAAACACACGACAGAACCCTGCGCCACGAATGTCCTAAAAATATTTATGATTAAAATTAAATTGTAGAACTGTTAAATTCAGCTTTCAGCTCGCATTACATGTTAAACAGAGAGAATAATAGTGTTAGGACGCCAATTTTTGAGGTATTGTGTATTGAGTAGCGGAATTCAATACTACGCTACGCAATAACTCATACATATTGAGGCCAGTCGTGGCGCAGCGGCACGACGTGTGACTGTAAAACCGACTGGTTGTGGGTTCGATCCCCACTCGAGGAGATGAAATATTTACTTAAATTTATATTTCCATTTCTTCGCTCTGGTGTCGAGGTTAAGCGCGGCGTTGAGTTCTGCCACTCAACACGCAATGCCTCCAGAATTCGGCAGAAAGTGGGGAACGGAGTGTCTTAACACTAGGTTCCCTCTGCCTACCCTGCTGTTTGCGGAATACAGCGTGAAGCTGATTTGATTTGATTTTTTAACTCATATATACCCACAGTAGTAGCTGGTGTGAATTCCCCACTTTCAAAAGAAATTCCCCACTTTCCACCGAATTCTCGACGCATTGCGTGTCAAGTTGCGTAACTTACGCCGCGTTTTGCCTCGTTACCAGAACGAGGAAATAAAAATAATAAATATTTCACTTTTCCGAGAGGAAATCGAACCCCATAATCATCGCACGTATGTGCTCCTGTGTCACGATGGCCAGTTATACATATATATATATATACCATAAATTTTTATCTTAAAGCAGAGATTTTATTATGTACTTTTCTGACAATTTATAAACAAATAATACTGTATAATGATCCCATGCTGTATCTTAATAAATATTATTTAATACAGTTTAGTACCAACTAAGTCTCTGCCAATAAATACCTAATCAAAAATGTTTTTGTAGTCTTTAATTTAGACGGGAGTTTCATTAAAATATTTTAACTTCGATGAACCGTGAGGAAACAAAATTACAAGCCACACTCCCCTACCCTAAACAGTTTATTACAGCTTAAGATCGTTTATAAAAAGTTTTTATACAGAAAAAAAGTTAAAGCTTCAAATTCTATGTCAGTACCTTACGCCTCGCTTAATTACATTTTCTACTAGACGGTTTCAATTAAAATAATTTAATTAAAAGCTGTCATTGTATAATATTTTAATTTAAACATCTTTTTTGTAAATTTACCTATTTAAATCTTTTTTTAGCTTCACGATGTACCCTGCTTATAACAGGGTAGCCAGAAGGAACCTAAGGTTAGACATTTCGTTGCCCATTTCCTGCCCATCTTTCTAGAAATTACGTATTGATTGGGCGCGGAATACAATACTGCACATAATCTAGCTACTAGAGCGGAGAAATGAAAAAAAAATCCCATCCATTCCCAAATAGGAACCGAACCAACACTTTTCGCGTTGCACCACGGCGGCCTCTAACAGAACTTAACTATTACTACACATGTTGCGAGTATGACATTTTTATTTAAAACTAGAATAAATTTTGTAGAAGTCCATTAAGTTAATTGTTGTAAGTTAAATATAATATTAAAAAAAATAAAAACGTCGATTACGTTTCATTTCATTTCTTTTTTATTTCCTGCAAGTTTTTTTTTTGTACATTTCTAATGGTGTATATATATAATGGATTTATAAAGAGACTAATTATGCATAATAGTATTGTTATAGTAAGTAAATATTATATTTTATAACACGTAGAAATGTTTGATAATAATTAATCTGATTTGAATATCATTTTTTTTTGTTTTGCAAAAATCAGTGTTGCTTAATCATATTACTCCCTATAAAGACAGAATTCGTAAATTTTCTGTTGTTTTGATACTAAGAACGACGAGCCGAATGGTCAGTGGCGTCAGCGTTTGCCTTTAATCGCAACAGATTGTGGTTTCGATTTCCACTCGAGGAAATAAAATATTTAATATTTTCATTTCTTCGCTCTGATATCGAGGTAAATGCGTGGTGTTCCGTCACTCAACAAGCAATGCCTCCAGAATTAAGCGGAAAATGGAGAACGGAGTGTCTTAGCACTAGGCTCTCTCTGCCTACCCTGCTGAATGCGAATGAAACACAGTGTGAAACTGAAAAAAAAACTAAATATAAATTAACAATGTTATAATATACAAAAAGCACATATAATATATTATTTTAAAACATCTTAAATAGATGACTTTTTCATTTACGTCAACCGCGATAAATGTGCCAAATGTTAAAAGATAACTAAATTGCCAACAAATGTTTCGTTAAATTAAATAAGGAAGCCACTGCCAATAAACTCCACTCACGTACAGGGTGATAAATTTTAGAAATTGTCCTTGTCGCGTTCTCTCTTAATTTATACAAGTTCCCATGTGACTGTTTAAGTAGGGTTCACACTGTGGCAGTTTTGAACAAAATAAAATTAAGTTTGAACGAAAATAAAATAATAGTTATTGTAATATTGTATTATTAATACCTTTAGATTTTCTAAGTTTTTTTTTTAGCTTCACACACACAACAGGGTAGACAGAGGAACTTAGTGTTAGAAACTGCGTTCCCCATTTTTCGGCAATTTTTGGAGGCATTGTGTGTTGACTGGCGGGACTCAACGCCGCTTCTTTATTGAATAAGCCCGAAAATGAAGGAAAGAGTGATGTGTGATTTGTTTCATTGTATATTGGATGGCGAAACTTAACTCCATGCTTTGGTAACAAATTGTAAAATGGAGTAGCTTAACACTAGATTCCTTTCGCCTACAAAAAAAAGGAAAGCTGAAATAAAGTTTTAATTGGTAATTTTGATTATTTTACAATAGATATCTTAAAAATTATATATTTGTACTAACAATTTCTCTCAAGTCCCTTAATGGAATATTCTAAAAGTAGAATCTTATGGCATTAAAGGATTTTCACAAAGCTATTGTTTAACCAATACGTGGGTTTTCAACATTGTCGAACATTAAGAGATATAACAATAAAAGGTGTATATCTTATAAAAATATCCCCCCCTGTTTAAGGGTCCCCCCCTACTTTTATAATTTACTATGATGTATATATTTTTTATTTTTGAATTGAAACTTAATTATAATATATAATATTTGATATAAAAAAATTTGGATTTAAATTAAAATAAATAGATTGATAAGAAATAGAAAATAATAAAGCTGAGTGAGTGAATAAAGTATTGTGACACGTTTAATCATTTCGCTAAGTATTTTGAAGGATGTCAAAATACAATACATTAAGTATTGTTAACAACTTAATACAAAAGAAAAAAGAATTAAATAACTGTTTTTTTTATCTGGGCTTGCGCTTATGCACATCATTCCAATGTCCGAAATAAAATATAAGGCTAACGTAAAGATTTTCTTTGCGTACATTTCTTAATTAATGAAAAAATCCTGCTAATTGAAAATCATATACGAGTGCGTGTAATATTCGAGACATTGCATATTGAGTGGCGGAACTTAATATAAATAAAACACTGCATTTCATCTATCAGAGCAAAGATATGTAAATAAATTTGACATAATCATTCCGAGTGGGGATCGAACCCACAACCGTTACGTTTACACTCGAATGTATGCCAACATCCATACTGCCTTCGTGAAAAAAGAACATAAAGCTTATTTAGTTAAAATTACCATTGGACTATAGCCAAGAGATACAAATTTAATTTCTTGTACAATTTTTTTATATAATTAAAAAAAAATCCTATATCAAAAGCAAACATAACCCTAAAGCACCTAAAGGACTTAACTTTTAAATGTTACTCAGTACATTAAATAAAACCTGTAGCTACTAGTATGTATATTGTACACCCAACCAATAACAAAGCTGGGTTGTTAATCTTGCTTCGAGTGTGACCACTTTATTAGACATCGAGACTTGTATGGAGAAATATACGCCTTCTGGGTATAGTTTTCAATGTTGTATACAGTATATATTGAAAAGACGATCGCACCTTACTTTATATTGGAAATAAGAATTTATATGTGCTTAGAGGTTTGTACGGTGGTAAATATGTAAATGAATTCTTGTGATAATAACTATTATTATTCATTATGTAAAATTTATTTCAAATTAAACTGTCAGATGAAATTTAATTCTATAAAATATAATGAAAGTAAAAAAATATATATTTTTTATTCCATCAATCTATACTTCCTTATTTATATTGTAAATTCGAAAGTAAAAGTTACTTTCGAGAGTCTGTCCGTAAGTAACGCAGTCACGGTCATACCGCTGATCCAATTTTGATAAAACTTCATATAGAGGTATTTGAGGGTCTTGGGCCGAACATTGGCTACTTTTTTTCTCATATTTCGATGAATAAAAATCAGCTTCACGCTGTATCCCGCACACAGCAGGGTAGGTAGAGGGAAACTAGTGGTAAGACACACTGTTCTCCACTTTCCGCCGAGTTCTGGAGGCATTGCGTGTTGAGATATTAAAATACTTTTCTTTTCTTTTTTCGATATATATTAATATATCAAAATACATTTCTAGTTGATATGCGTCTGATGGTTTTACATGACATATTAATTACAACTGTCGCTAAGCAACAAGGATTTCGTTTTAAGAAAACATCGCACAAAATGTTTTTTATGCGGTTTTATAACTATTATAGAACCAATTGACGTGTACTATGCGTATAATATGCGTTGCCATAGTAAAGTGTTTGTCAGTTTATGTATATTGTCAAATATATGGTAGACCAGTCGTGGCGCAGGGGCACAAAGTGTGACTCTAAAATCGACTGTTTGTGGATTAGATTCCCACTCCAGAAAATAAAATATTTAAATTTATATTTTCATTTCTTCACTTTAGTGTCGAGGCACAGCGCGGCATTGAGTTCCGCCACTCAACACGCAATGTCTCCAGAATTCAGCGGAAAACAGAATGTCTTAACACTCTCCTCTGCTGTTTGCGAGATACAGCGTGAAGTTGATTTATGTTTATTTTATTTTTATATGGTAGTGTGTGTTTCGTTCATGTGATTAATTTTGTGTAGTTTTAGGGTTCCGTA
Source organism: Heliconius erato x Heliconius himera (assembly GCA_013421005.1). Classification (NCBI taxonomy): domain Eukaryota; kingdom Metazoa; phylum Arthropoda; class Insecta; order Lepidoptera; family Nymphalidae; genus Heliconius; species Heliconius erato x Heliconius himera. Next base: position 154,918 of record JAATLQ010038054.1, on the reverse strand, counting down.
CTTATTAAAGAAAAAAGGAACCCTTAAAGGATCACTCTGTTGTTCGTTTGTCTGTCTGTCGAGACCCTTATATCAGGAACGTTTAGAGGACTACAGGTAGTACTAGTTCAGAAAAAAATCTGAAAATTATACATTTGTGGTTAAATTGTCCAAAAATATAATAAATAGCCTTAAATACCAAAAAACTCATATTTCGACACTATAAAGGGAATCAAAATGAATAGGTTACTTCCGTATGACCTAGAATTATGAAATTTTATAGCTAGCATCTTATCAACAGGTAGTAATAATAAAAAAAAATTGAAAACTATACATTTGTGGTTAAATCCTAAAAAATAAAAGACTTAAAAAGGGGCAAATATGATATTAAAGCCGCAATTCAAGTGAGGTACCTATCAATTTAAAGGGCTCTGGCTAAGCTAAGCCTGAATTTCAGACAAAGCTCGAGATATCCAATTTTTATACCGAACTCTCGGTGAGTGAGCCTGACTCACACTTGTCCGGTTTTTTTAAACGTATTAATGTATTATTTAATAAAAATATCACCATTCTACGCTTCTTTTCTGTATAAAGTTTAATTGTGCCAATCAATTTTGAAAAAATGGTGAAGTTCTTGCTTTACGTAATAGTTTAGATATTGCCAAATTTTAAAAAAAGTAGATGGAGGACAGAAGAGCACAAAATATTTTTATTTTCTCGAACTGATAACAGGACCAATTGCAGATTTGAGTTTCACCACTCAACACGAAATTACCTCGAAAATTAAACTGAAATTGACCGGAAATTTTCTCTGCCTAAGCTATTTTATATGGAATGCAAAAAAATATCAATATCATCAATATGTCAACTAACAGACGAATGCCACCTCAGCCTACTCACGACCATGGACTACTGCAAAGTGTTCGAAACGTCGGGTTTCCAAAAGTGTATAATACTAAATACACGCGTTTAATCCGGTTAAATAGTTTCATTAAAAAAAATGTGTAATAATCGTGAAAACCAACGATCGTACTAAAAATATAAAGTTAATATCAAAAATATAACGAATGATGAAAAAGAAAAAGAAAATATTGTATTATGATAGACAATCTTCTCTTAATTACTTTTCACATAGTGGATATAATACGTTGTGGCCACTTAAACTAGGTACTGGATTTATAAGGGGTGCTTCAGTTCACTTTACACAAACACGAAGGTGACATACCATAGAGTAAATCTCACCTTAGCTTGCGATTATACACTATCTTAAAATATTGTAAATGTCAAAATTTGTAAGGATGGATGTTTGTTCCACTTTTACGCAAAAAATCATGAACGGATTACGATGAAACTTTTAAGTAATATAGCTTATACAGAATAAGCTACAATTTGTGTAAAGATTATATTATTTATAATATAATAATAATTTAAAAGGAGAAAGCCGCGTTTGTGTCGCTAGTATATTATATTACAGTTCTATCTGCTTTGCTTATAACTTAGAACTGTGTAACACATACCTTTATATTTTTATAGATTAATTTATTAAAATAATTATTTTTTTGTATAATTTTAATATAAACCATCTTTTTTTAAGTCCCACGACGTACACAGACCAGGGTAGGCAGAATGAACTGAGGAACCTAATATTAAAACACTCCGTTCCCAAAACAAAAAAAATTAATATAACAATATTTTACTCAAAACCCTTTAACCTCCAGTCGTTGTAAATCTCTCCAAAGCAAAGCAAAGCAAACCAAAGCAATTTTATTAAAATATATCAAAATCAGTTTCTATTCTATCTAAGTTAGCACTCCACGGGAACGGTTAAACTTACACGGGTGAATTTATAGGGGCACTTCGCTTCACTCCATGCATACGTGATGCCGTTGAATCGACGTATCTAAACTTTCACTACGCTATTTGCAATCTTTGTTTCTTTAGATATACTCTATCGTGATTTAAATCTTGTGTTAGTTTTTGTGAAACGTGGATTAGGACTTAGGAGGCAATAGTGTGAGAAGAAATATGAAAAAAAAAACAAAGCAAGCGCGATAGGTTATGGGTTCGATTCAGTTCCTCGCTATGGTAACAAGGCAAAATTTAACGTTGAATTCTACTCAACACGGAAAGCCTCCAGAATTTAATGGAAAGCGGAGAACGGAGAACACGCAAACAAAACATTTTCAGGTTCTGTTTGCCTATTTTTCTGTATGGGCTACAGCGTGAAGCTGTAAGAAAAAAACATATATTGTACTCTCGTTAAGACGTAATATTTTTTTTTTCAGCTTCACGCTGTATCCCGCACACAGCAGGGAACCTAGTGTTAAGACACTCCGTTCTCCACTTTCTGCCGAATTTTGGAGGCATGGCGTGTTGAGTGGCAGAACTCAACGTCGCGCTTAACCTCGACACCAGAGCGAAGAAATCTAAATATAAATTTAAGTAAATATTTCATCTCCTCGAGTGGGGATCGAACCCACAACCAGTCGGTTTTACAGTCACACCTCGTGCCGCTGCGCCACGACTGGCCTCAGTGCGGCTACAATGATAAATAATGATTTTCGTTATTATTCCATTATTATTATACAGAACGTAAGTTGTGCGGTGCTATTCCATGCGGTCACTTAAATCAAACGGGTGAATTTATTAGGTCACTTAGTTCATTCTATATACATAAGTGACGCTCTAAGAGATCGAGATAGATCTCGATCTCGAAGAGACTTTCAATTAATATTTGTGTCTGAAATATTGAAAGATTTCAAATACCTGTAAATTCCAAAATTATACTACTAACTAGTTACTCGACTTAGTTTTTAATACATTAAGCACATTTAAATTTACATTGTAAACAGAGAGAACCTAGTATCAAACCCTAATTTCTTCTTCACGTACTACTTTTGACTTCAAATATTGCTTGTAGCGTGGGGTAACCCAACGACGTGATTAAAATAAAAATAAATTAGCTTCACACTTTACCCCCCACATAGCAGGGTTGGCAGAGGAAATCTTGTGTTAAGACAGTCCGTTCCCCACTTTCCGCCAAGTTCTGGTGGTGTTGCGTGTTAAGTGGCGGAACTCAACGCCGCGCTTTGCCTCCACACTAGAGCGAAGAAATGAAAATATAAATTTAAATAAACATTTCATTTCCTCAAATGGGGATCAAACCCACAACCAGTCACGTTTACAGTAACACTTTGTACCCCTGTGCTACGACTGGCCTCGATACGATATAACACACATTTTTGTTTTAACATACTCTCGAAGCTGAACCAACAACAACAAAAAAACAGCCATCACTGTAAAAGTGTGTCTGGAAGTATTTCCAGACACACTTTTACTTCAGATATTCTGTCAAATACTACTACCACCGTGCCTTTTTTAGCCCATTTTAAAAGTATTGGTAAGCAAACTGGAAAACAAAAATGTTTTATATTTTATTTTATAATGGATTAAACTTCCAAAAATAGTTAGTTCTCTAAAGCTCATGTAGTTACGGCCAGCTAAAAGTTAAATTTAAAAAAGACTCGTCTGAGTGTTTGGCTTTTGTATTGACATTTTAAAGTTTGTTTTTATTTCCATGTTTAGGTACTCTCGAAAAGTAAAAGATAATTGATATAGGCTATAACCGATGTAACCGATATAGTTGTTCTTTTTTAATATTTTCTATTTATTTTCTTTTTTCTAATAAAAAAATATTGTGATTAAAGTATTTTTATTTAGATACCTTTTTAAGTAAATAAAATACAAAAATAAACATGATGATGGTGAGATCGATCCGCACTCACAGGATGCTTATATTTAATTTATTTTCACTTCTCTTCTATGGTAAATTAAGACGGACTGGGAAATTCGGTTGTCCTAGAAAAAGGAGATTTTTAATAATAAGATATCTACGTTATGCTCGAAATGCTATGCGCGAAAAGGTGTGAAAAAAAAAGTTTTTTTTAAATTAAATATAACATAAAGTTTCGCCATTTAACACGCTACGTATCAAGAATTCAGCAAAAAATGGGAAACCAAATTTCCTAATCCTATGAGGAAAGATGTGTTTTAACATTAGGTTCCCAAGTTCCCTCTGCCTACCGTGCTATTTGCGGAATACACCATGAAACTACAACATAACTAATGCATATTCTATTTACGTCGATTCATTTGCAGAACCCAAGGCAATGAAATCTAATACAAGCACAAAGTTGAGCATCAATATAGACATCTCGCAAACAAGTCAACGAGCTCTAAGCTAAAGATCTTGGATCGTAAACTCCTTTACTCTTTAGTCTATTTAGGACTGTGTCACAGTTAAACTTACAAAATATTTTTTGTTAACATTAAATATCTTACATTATACATGATTTTTTTTCAATATCTCGCTCTGGCAGATGAAGTACAGGGTTCAGTTCCATCCCTTAAAACGCAATGTCTTGTTTCAAAATATTAGACGGAAAGTAATGAACGGAATGTCTAACACTAATGTCCCTCTGCCTGAAATAAGCCAGTCGTGGCGCAGACGTATAAAGTGTGACTGTAAAATCGACTGATTGTGGGTTCGATCCCCTCTCGAGGAGATGAAATATTTACTTAAATTTATATTTCCATTCCTTCGCTCTGGTGTCGAGGTTAAGCGCGGCGTTGAGTTCTGCCACTCAACACGCAATGCTTCCAGAATTCGGTAGAAAGTGGGGAACGGAGTGTCTTAACACTAGATTCCATCTGCCTACCCTGCTGTGTGCGGGATACAGCGTGAAGCTGATTTATTTATTTTATTTACTTAAAAGGAGAGCAAAATTTGGTATTAAAACCTTTTGTACAGAACCCTCGGTGGAAGTATCCGACTCGCGCTTGTCGGGTTTTTTTATATAAAATTGTAATTGTGTGTGTAATAAATTTTATTAAATTTATAGGCATGGCTCAAATCTTTTTTATTAAATTACTTGAAAATAAACTAAAACCGAAATGATTCAATCATCAAGGAGACAGTATCACATACGCATATTAAAAATTTTAATAGCGCTAGATAGATTTGATGGACAAGAATCCTATACGATTTCTGGCTCTATGCGATATGAGTTGAGCTTCTATGAATATGATATTGGATAAATTTTTAAAGCATTTTCAAATAAAGTTACTTTAGTATTAAGTTATTGTCAATCGCTTAAGCTAAGTGCTTGTACTAAATTGAACATTTAAGTAAAGTGGTTGAAATTGCTGACTTAATAACTGGAATTTTTAAACGGAAATAAAATAAAAGATATGAATATAATTTGAAATAAGTGCAATTTTATTCAAATTTACATGGAATTTATAACTACATATACTCTTTACTGTTAAGGACAATTAAAAAAAATATTGATGGTCACAAATCATCTGTGAATTACATAGTTGTACATATTAATAAATACTTTTTTTGCGCTAATAGCGATAAAACTACCACTACATAAAAGAGAAAAAGAACACAAAAGACATACATAAAAATAAATAAAATGTAGGCATACATTTTATTAATTTTTATGTATGATGTGTCTTTTTTGAGGCCAGTGGTAAAGCAGCGGCACGAGGTGTGACTGTAAAACCGACTGGGTTCGATCTCCACTCGAGAAGATGAAGTATTTACTTAAATTTATATTTCCATTTCTTCGCTCTGGTATTGAAGCTAAGCGCGGCGTTGAGTCTTAACACTAGGTTCCCTCTGCCTACCCTGCTGTGTGCGGGATACAGCGTGAAGCAGATTTTTTTATATGTCTTTTGTTTTCTTTTTCTCTTTTATGTGGTGTACAATAAAGTATTTTATTAATATTATAGGACTTATTTTTTTTTTATTTTACACCTTATCTTTAGCGGCTAAACTACCAAGAATAAAGCGTCAAACACAATTTGTTGCTATTGTTGTTGTTTGTTGTTTAGCTATAGTCTGTCTGGAGGGCCTTAGGATGTCTTCATGCTTTTACGTAATCTTCCTCAATTGTTAACGATACAACGATACTTCTCGAAGATCAACTAAGATCTCACCCTACTTCTTTTACTACCTAACCTTGCTCCATAAAGATTTTTTCACCGTTCTTTATTTGTTCGTTCTCTCGATATATTATATATTACTTATTTAGGAAACGTATAAAAATTTGAACGCTAGGACTCGAACCCGCGCCTCCTGGAAACCGACCAGGCGCTCTGACCACTAAGCCATACGTTCTCATCAAGCTACGTCGATTTTTTACGCTTGTTACAACTTATTTAAGTTGTTAGCCTCTCTGTAGGTATTTTAATACTAAAGTTAATGGTAAAAACTACCAGTAATTTTAACGCACCACAAATATATTCAATCTTCTCTTCTAATATTATACACGAGCATCTTCAATAAATAAGGCCTTCATATACACTCATTAAGTTAAATTATATAGCGCAATAGGCCTTTGCGGTAAATTAAATGACTATAGGCCCAAGACTATCAACAAAGTAGTCTTAGGGGCAAACTACATTTGACAACATAGAATCGGTTTATGTCTGGTTTTTACTATGAAAGAAAATTGACCTAATAATGTTTAGGCGGAACGGAAAGGAAGGGAGGAAGTAAAATTTTTATTTTTCATTTCCACTTATAAAGAGTATTTAATCAAATTAACTCCACGCTGTATCCAGCATACAGCAGGATAGACAGAGGAAATCTAGTGTTAGCTCTCTCCGTCCCCCACACTCCACTGAATGAAATGAAATAGTAAGTAATTCTTCGTGCCATTACGCCCCTGCGCCACAATGACTTCGATAAAATATAAGCTTTGCTATTCAGCTCTCAGTGGAAACAGGACTTTAAATTAGTCTAAAATGAAACATTTATGTTCTTTATCCCACAAACGTACATAGGAAAAAATCTTGCCTATAGTTAATAATATTAAAGCATTAGTGCCTATGATCACCTCTACTTTGAGAGTATAAGCAATGAGCAACCTAAAGAAGATCACAATTACTCTGTTCTCTCCTTTCTGATCACGAAAAAACACTGCATATGAAATAAAGGCTGTATCCCGCACATACCAGGGTTGATAGAGGAAAAATAGTGTTAAGACACTCCTTTCCACATTTTCCGTCGAATTCTGGAGGCATTGCGTACTGAAGGGTGGAATACTATGGCAAAAACCTAACTTCACTATATGTATATAATTACTAGCAACTTCGTCTGCGCATTAAATGTTGTGTCTAATATAAAACTAGGAAATGTCCCAGCTTACGCTGATCGCATGTACGATGGGTTATTATAGGACTATTTACGTAATATAATGCAGCTTAAATAGCTTTTCTTAATAAAAAAATATTTGTAAAAACAAAAACCCCGACTGCATCAAACTAAAAAGAAAATAAACAAACCCAATAGTTTATTAGGATTAACAGTCGGGACCTCTTTAAATTATACGAGGTTCCTGGTAAAGATTTTTTTAATTGAGGAATTACTTAAAGGTCCTGACTGTTAATCCTAATAAACTATTGGGCTTGTTTATTTTCTTTTTAGTTTGATGCAGTCGGGGTTTTTGTTTTTACAAATATTTTTTTATTTTTCATTTTTTTGTTAGAATTTATTATGGTAATGATAATTATGATATACCTTTTTGAAATCCTGAAATTGAGCTCTTGAATTTGATACCCATATTGTAGTATTCGAAACGAAATTTTTATTTTTCACTAAGTCTAATGGCGTACCACAGCTGCCATGATTATTTTTTATTAACGTCACGTATCTAAGAACACTTGGGCTGCTAATACAAATCTAACGATACCTCAAATATGTAAATCCGTTCATCGGTTCTTAAGATATGAGGTAATAAAGAATATTACATACATACAAGATACGCGCGAAAAACATAACCCTTCCTTAGCAGTCGGGAATAGAAAGACAATCTTAAACACAAACACATTTTCTGAACGAACTAGCAGTTTCTGATATTAGCGCGTTCAACCAAACAAACTCTTATAGCTTCACATTATTATAATAAATATAGATATTATACCAGATATTAACAGTTACAACTTTAATAAATGTGAGAATGCCCATTTTCCTAACTATAATGTATGAGGGGACGTTCCCAGGGTCACCAGCACAGTTATCGTATACTTAAACCGCATTATGGTTTACATGAGAATATACTTAAATGGCTAGTGTAAATGGATGTTTCATACATATGTTTTTATGTATTCAATTGATATCAGCTTTTTTAAAGTAACTTCAGTTATCTTGCATACATACAACAGTAATATTATGAAACTCTCCTCTCTTCTCTCGCTCTACTCGCCCCTAGTATATCTATCTATCTATCTATATATATAAAAGGACATATACCTGACTGACTGAAGTAAGACGCACGCACAGCTGTAACCGCTGTGCGTTGAAACGTGAAATTTGGACAAATGTTTATTTTCATAATTTGGACATCCACTAAGAAGGGATTTTGAAAATTTTTAACTCTAAAGGGATGAAATAGGGGTTGAAAGTTTGTATGGAAAAGTTTTTAAATCGTCACCGATATTTATAAAATTTGAAATTCAGACTCTTAAAAATATTTCATTGAACACGTGTTTCATGGTTTTTTGGTTTTTTAGAATTCACCCCATAAGAGTTCAAATAAGGGATTGAAAGTTTATATGGAAAAATCTTTAAATCGCCACCGATTATTATAAAAATTTTAATTCAGACTATTAAAAATATTTTATTAAATCGTGTTTCTTGGTTTTTTTTAGAATTCACCCTTAAGGGTGCAAATAAGCAGGCGAACCTGCGCGCGCCTACTAGTTCACTTTATACCGATAATAGCATTATAGAAATATTTTTCAAAAGCAAACATCAAATAGCGAATATTTGTATTGATATTCTATTAATCAATTTAGATGTATTTGATTTTGTTGTTGTTAATTTTAGGTACAGTTAAAACAACATGGCTCGTAGCTTGTAAATAATATTTTTATATTGAATTAAAAGTTGTCTATTTATTTAACATATATATATATATATATATATATATATAAAATAATAATATATATATATATATATAGCGTTTATATTAATGTAATTGTTATTTGAATTTCTTAGTGTTTAGATACACCGTTCTCCATTAAGACATTTCTGTTTCACATTTTCCGCCGAATTCTTGGGGGATTGCGTGTAGAGTAGCGGAGTTCAACGCCGCAATTTGCGTCGTTACTACGGCGAGAAATTGAAAATAAAAAATATTTCATATCCCGGAGTGGGAATCGAATCCATAACCTTACTATTAAATATTGGTATACCTTATAATATTATAGTTAGTTAACTTAAAAAGGGCACATGAACGTTTCTCGTCGACTCTTCTTCTTCTCTTTTTCTCTTCTCTTTCTCGTCTCGAAAATTATGAAAAAATGTGAAGTTAAGAAAAAAACTAAAAATACAATTGTCTAGCGGCCATATTGAAATATTCTTCAAAGGATGGAATCTCATTTAAATTTAAACAAGTAAAAATGGACTGGACTATCGAGACCCGACCTAATGAAGCTTTAGTCTGACTTTTGATTGAATTACGTATAAATTTACTTTCTTTGAAGGGTATTTGTGATGCTTCATCAATAAAGTCGCTAAAAAAATGTAAAAAATATTAATTTTTACTTTTTTCAGGAGATAAGATTTTTTTCGATTTTATCGTTAGAATATAATCCGTGACGTTGCACTGCGCTGATATAATATAATATATTTGTATATATATTTAAACCTTTTCCATTACATATTGACTAACAGACGAAACTACTGGAAAATTTGGCATGTCTTGCAGTAAAATGAATAAAAAACGATTTATTATTAGTAATACACTTAAAGAAATATAAAAAAGAAAAACAAAATGGAAACAAATTTCTAAATACTCACAAAATATTCAAATATTCTATTCCCATAAATTAGACATTACTTGATTATTCAATTTGCGTTATAGAAACATTCACATTCAAAATAGATGGCAACTTCTTAACTCTGTAAAGTTTAAGCCAACCATTTTCAGGTCACGCCTCCACGGCGCCGGCGTTCGAAGGCCAGATACTTGCTTGCTGTATTTTTAATGAACTTTTCTGTGGTAAATCGTTTATTTACCTATGTTTATCAATATTCATAAAAAATACTTTTGAACGGGATTTAAACCCGCTATGACTTTAATCGTTATGTGATAAAGTTTTTTTCTTTCTTAAATGTGAAGAAACTCTTTTATAATGACAATAAAAATGTTTTGATATTTGTGATATTGACCATTTGGTGCAACAATGACGCATCGGCACATTTTAAAATATAGCAGAAGACTCAATCAAAGTTTGTAAATTAAATTAAAGTTGTGTTTCTTTCTGTATAATTTGCCATACATAATTTGTTTTTAAATAAAATGCATTTAGGTACTAGATAGGTGACTTTGCCAGCAGCAGCATCTCTAGATATTTCTGATCTCTGGATGTACTTATCAGTTTTACATATCCATCCATAGTTATAGAAGATATAATTATTGTATGAATGCAATCACGACCACCCTGTTTAAGTGTATCTATACCACAAACATCATAATTATTACAACTTTTTTGATTTATTTTTTCAGTTTCTCTTTGTATAATCGCAGAAAGGTAAGCAGACGGAACCTTGTGTTGAAACACTCCGTTTCCCACTTTCCGCCGAGTTTTTGAAGCATTCAACAGAATTACAGAACTCAAATGGCTATGCTTAGTTACCAAAGCGACGAAATTAAAATATTAATAAAAAATAATTAATTTCTACAAGTGGGAATCGAACCCACAACCGTTGCGCTTATTGGCATAAGCTGCACCACGACGGCTTGGGCCTTATTATATATCTATCTATCTATAAATATTTCTCTCTGGTCGATATTTAAACGCTCATTTTGAAATTATAAGACGCAAAGTCCTCATTGAATTGACATCGGAAAAGAGTTAATTAAATTTACTTTTTACTTTCATCCTTGCTTAAGAAAATCATTATCATAAAACATAAAGTTACGAACTGAGTTAAAAGTTTGCGTTTTCTTTTTGAAGTAATTTAATTTTTCGCCCGCGGCTAAGAGGTGTACTGGCTTTGTGAGACGTGTCCTGACTTAATTTTTTTGAATAAAACGATTATTTTCCATATGATAGAATAATAAAAATCTTAACAGTGGATCAACGGATAGCTGTCAGCGCAATGGTTGTGGGTTCGCTGCAGATTAGAGGGGATGATTTTTTTTTTAGTTTTAAACTGTAACCCACATATGGCAGGGAAAGCAACGGGAGACACTTCAGTTCCTAATTTTTCACCGAATTTTAGAGGCATTGCATGTTGAGTGGCGGAACTCAACACCGCGCTTTATCTGGTTATCAGACTAAGAAATGAAAATATTAAATATTTCATTCCCTCGAGTGGGAATCGCACCAACAGCCGCCATGTTTAGTCAACCTCGTTTTAAATAAAACTATTTTAACCGGATTAATCGCGTATATTTTGTATGTTTATACATTTTTGGAAACCCGACGTTTCGAACACTTTGCAGTAGTCTGTGGTCACGGGTAGACTGAGGTGGCATTCGTCTGTCAGTTGTATAAACATGTATAAACATAAAACAAACAATCCAAAAATGTATAAACATACAAAATATACGCGATTAATACGGTTAAAATAGTTTTATTTAAAATGTGTAATAATCGTGAAAATCAAAGAACTTACAACCTCGTTTTAATTAAACTTATAATTTACTATACGACTACTCTAGTTACGACATAATTTATCACATTTCCTGCCTTACCCTATCACGGACGTCTGTATACGGCGATAGTATGAAAGGGCAAGTATACATCTTTAATCATCTATTTCTATTAATAGTATTCTAGCTTAGTTCGATTTAAGCTTCGACTTTAATCAATAATAAATTAATACTATTAGGGTTCCGTACTGCAAAACGAAAAATACGGAACACTTATAGGATCACTTTGTTGTTCATGTCTCAGTCTATTAAAATCATTTATCTCGAGATAGTGTCAAAATATTTTTCAGAAATTAATATCAAACTACTTATTTAGAAAACGTATAAAAATTTTTGAACGCAGCGGGACTCGAACCCGCGCCTCCTGGAAACCGACCATGCACTCTGACCACTAAGCCATGCGTTCTTTAAAAAATGTTTAAAAATATTTAATATCAAATGTTTAAGTCTACGTTCCCTAGAGAGAACCTAGTGCTAAGAAACTATGAATCATGTTTCTAAAATTATTTTTTGTTATAAACTCAGGACAATCCTTGTTGATATAAATTAGGTACATATAATCAAACTTAAGACACAATGAAAATTTCATCAAAATCGGTTCTAAGGCCTGTGAGCTATCGATATTTACGCATTTGTGAACGAGATATGTTCAATATAGACTCCATAGTCGTTAACAATTATTTATAGTAGATTTTATTTTTTTTTTTTATTGCCCTTGCTACCTTCATGCTTATCCCGTACATTATGGAATCGGCTTAGTATCGTCTTGAGTACTAGAACTCAATAGCCATTGCCTTATCAGACCAGTCTTCGTTTAGAGAAGTCTACATAAAAAAAATAAATATATAAATCAGCTTCACGCTGTTACACGCATACAGCAGAGTAGGCAGAGGGAACCTAGTGTTAAGACACTCTGCTCCCCACATTCTGCCAAATTTTGGAGGCTTTGCGTGTTAAGTGGCAGAACTGAACGCCGCGCTTAACCTCGACACCAGAGCGAAGAAATGGAAATATAAATTTTAAGTAAATATTTAATCTCCTCGCATGGGGATCGAACCCAAAACCAGTCGTTTACAGTCACACCTCGTGCCGCTGCGCCACGACTGGCCTCTAGAAGAACTGGCCTTTAGAAGTCTAAATATTTTAATATATTTTTTTTAAATATTTTTTTTGTCTACGAATTTATTACATTTGGGATCAAATCTACGACCACGCATGACCATTATAGATACGTATGTTATATTCCGTTTTTATAACACATTTCAATAAACTATTTGCATTTTCTTAGCATCTAAAAACATGAATACAAAAAAACTTTATTATAAATTCAATATTAGGTACTGAGAATATAATGTCCTTTTAAGATGTCTCCAAAGAATATTTTATTATCAATAGAAAAATTTAAATGTATGCTTTATTAGAGTTGTAGAATAAAGGACATTTTACAATAAAGTTAAAAGCCGTAATAGTTTCATTTTATTGATATATTAAACTACAGCCGTAGAAATGAATACTAAAAATATATTATTACAATTCTTATTACTTGTTAATAATTTGATATTAAATATTAACTTCGAAAAAAAATTGCGGCCATTGACCAATAAGCCAATCACGGTGCAAAGGTACAAACGTCCCACTGGAAACGCGATTATAGGTTGCGGCTTCGATTCCCAATCAAGGAAATAAAATATTCTACCCTACAGATTCTACCATATAGAGAATCTGATCTTACGAATTCCGCCAGAATTCAAGACACAGCGTGGCGAGTAGGAAACTCAACCTAGCCTAGTAAGCCTACCAAATTTAAACAAACCTGCTAGTCTAAATAAATAAAATAAATCGGGATAAACTTAACATTTACATATGGTATTTGATAATCTCCATTTCGTCGTCACTATGGACAATATATTCCAAGAACAATCCACGAGGATGTGGTAATACATAAACATCTTAATTTCAATAGAGAAAACGGTTAGAAACTGAAACTTATTAAAACTTTTAAGATTCAAACCCACCACAACAGAGGCAAGATACAGTCAGCTCGTTCTGTAAGAATCTAGGGCAGTACGTGAGGCAATTAAGAAATTGGAAGCAGTTTGATATAATAATTATGTCATCTGACAGATGGTTGCCACCTCAGTCTAGCACTACCACATGTGACCACGGACTACTGCAAAGTGTTCTCGAAATATTCGCGATTAATTCTGTTAAAGAATTTCATTTAAAACTTAAAATCAGCTTCACGCTGTATCCCGCACACAGCAGAGTAGGCTGAGGGAACCTAGTGTTAAGACACTCCCGTTCCCCACTTTCTGCCGAACTTTGGAGGCATTGCGTGTTGAGTGGCAGAACTCAACGCCGCGCTTAACCTCGACACTCGAAATATAAATTTAAGTAAATATTTCATCTCCTCGAGTGGGGATCGAACCCACAACCAGTCGATTTTACAGTCACACCTCGTGACGCTGCGCCACGTCTGGCCTCATTGGTCATTTAAAACTTAACCTGTCAAAACGAAACCGAAATTAAAAAAAAATCCTAAACAAGGATTGAACCTACAACTATCACCGCTATCACATTAATGTTATATTAAAAACAGTATACATACATAAAGTTACATAATAAATACAATACTTTTAGTGACGATGGCCGGCGGCCTCAGATGTCCCTTCTAATGGCGTCGCCACCGAACGTCTCGTAAAATTAATGTTTCACACAACTTTCGTCATAAATATCCCTTAAATTATTATACTGTACTGTGTTATACGAGGAGAAAGTAAAATGCTATTTAGAGTAGAAATTTAATGTTTGTTATAGCTTGTAGCTGTATGCTTTATAAAAAGTGAGTGTGGATGTTTTATTAACACTTGGTCTATTGTTTAAATTAAATAAAGGAAAGCAGCTTCAATTTTTTTGCCGCGTAATTCCCTCTGCAAGTCCTAGGAAGTCCTACTGCCTAAGGTTCCTAAGATACCTAGTGATAAAATACTCCAGTTTTTTTATTTTGGCCTAATCTTCAAGACATTGCGTGTTTAAATCTATCTATCTATGATATATCGGAATTCAAAGTCTCGAAACATTTCGTTACTAAAACGAAACAATGCAAATAATTAATTCCTCTAAATCACTGGTTCCCAACCAGTGGTCCGCGGACCACCAGTGGTCCGCAGAAGCCTAAATATGGTCCGCGAACGATTTTAATTTTATGACTGAGGATGAACATTCCCTATGTTTCTGTTTAATTGTAACCGTTCATTTTTATTATATAATGCATAGTGGTCGCTGCTACCAAGAATGATATAAAAGTGGTCCTGGACCTAGAAAAGGTTGGGAACCCCTGCTTTAACTGAAAATGGAACTCATATTATGTTTCTGTGCAAACGTGATGGTTGTTGGTTGCATACTGCTCCACAAAGATTTCAATTTTCTATATTATATTTTCTAATAGTTTAGTATAACTTTAATTCAGTATACCTTCACAAAAAAATATAATAATAATAATAATAAATATTAATATAGGTACTTTTACCAGAATGTATATTATTAATTTACTATCTAGTACCCAGTTTTACATTACAGGATCTCCTGTAATGTAAAACGGCGACCTACTTAGAAAAGGAACGAGAAATATCTACTTCAGTAAAACTATTACAAATCGCGTTTCAATAGAAACTTCCATTAGAATCATTGTGTTTCAACGTTAATAGAAGTAAGGGACTGTCTTTAGAAAGTTGTAATTAGAATAAAGTGTTACTTTGTCTCTCTCTGTCATCTGTTATTTAATCAGCTTCACGCTGTATCCCGCACGCAGCAGGGTAGGCAGAGGGAACCTTGTGTTAAGACACTCCGTTCGTTCCCTACTTTCCGCCTAGTTCTGGAGGGCCACAAAGTGTGACTGTAAAATCGACTGGTTGTGGATTCTATCCCCACTCGAGGAAATTAAATATTTATTTAAATTTATATTTTCATTTTTTCGTCTGTGCCGAGGCAAAGTGTGACGTTGAGTTCTGCCACTCAACACGCAATACCTCCAGAATTCGGCTGTGTCCTGCATACAGCAGGGTGCTGTGTGCGGGATACAGCGTGAAGCTGAAATACAATAATATCCTGCATTTCTTAATATAACTACTTATTAACTGTAGCAACTTTACTATATTTTACCCGTCTAAATTTAATATTTCGTAATATAAATTGACATATCACCTGATAATTTAAATTAAGTTATTAAATTATTTTTTCTGCCATGTTGTAACTTAACCACGAAAAAAACATTGATAATATACAAAATAAAAAAAGAAAAAAATT
>JAATLQ010038054.1:117009-138799 GCA_013421005.1 Heliconius erato x Heliconius himera | reverse complement strand
TCCCGCACACAGCAGGGTAGGCAGAGGGAACCTAGTGTTAAGACACTCCGTTCCCCACTTTCTGCCGAATTCTGGAGGCATTGCGTGTTGAGTGGCAGAACTCAACGCCGCGCTTAACCTCGACACCAGAGCGAAGAAATGGAAATATAAATTTAAGTAAATATTTCATCTCCTCGAGTGGGGATCGAACCCACAACCAGTCGGTTTTGCAGTCACACCTCGTGCCGCTGCGCCTCGACTGGCCTCAAAAGAAACTTACACTATAACCAGTCTATAAGGTTTAGAACCACTGAACTCCTTCCACAACACAAACAATTATCTCAACGAATATTAAATTAACAGCTACAATGGAATTGGTATTTCGGGAGCGTTAGTCCGAAGGCGATATTACTAATATTGCACATAAGGCTTGTAATAACGAGGGTTGAATGCGGCGTATATACCGTAAGTGGAGCCTCGTGTATTATGTACAGGCTGGTACTAGTGGTAGGCCTACAATCCACTGAATGCTGAACGTTAAAGAAAATCCTCTCTCTCTCTCCATCTCTCTCTCTGCCTCTTGCATGCGTTTCCTTTTTAATTTCATTCTTTTAGCACTTTTTTGGAGGGAAAGTGAAAATAGGAATATGTAATCGTTTTTCAATCTTTGCCATTTAAATAACATTTTAGAAATATAGCATATAGCCGGACAGCAGGAGAGAGACTTGTGATGAGACACTCCGTTCCCCAAATTACGTCTACTTTTCAAAACATTCCGTGTCTAATGGTGGAACTCAACGTCGTGCTTTGTCTTTTTACTAAAATCAGCTGCACGCTGTATCAAATCGGCTTCACGCACGCACACAGCAGGGTAGGCAGAGGGAACCCCGTGTTAGGACACTCCGTTTCCCACTTTCCGCCGAATTCTGGAGGCCAATAAAGCAACTTGTTGTGGGTTCGATCTAAATTTGGGGAAATGAAATATTTAAGTACAATTACTTAAATATTTCATTTCCCCAAATTTGGATCGAACCCACAACAAGTTGCTTTATAGGCACACTTTGTGCCCCTGCACCACGACTAGCTTCTATCTTCAGAATATTCTACTAAAATACTGTATGTATTACGTATATAAGCCTTATATTTATAGTTTACCCCATGTTTATTCAGTGGAAGGATATCTTACTTAGGGGTAGCTTATGGCAGACCCGCACAATTTAACTTGCCCGTCCCCGTGACGTCACTCCCTCTTAGTGGACGAACATGTCTCAAATTGACCGTGTAGATACGTACTTGTTGGTTTTAACTAAGTTTCTTGATGGACTTCCCTTCTTAGTCCGATCTCGTAAGATCTTAGATATGATTTGTTTAACATGGTATATTACTTTGGTCATCTTGTTATAAAGGATTTAAGCGATACAAAGTTAATTATCAATAAAAATATTTATATATTTTTATTGATAATTAACTTGTTTGTTTGTATTATTATTATGATTAATTTGTTTGTTTGTATGTAAACGAGCATTTTTTTCTTCGAATTTATCAAAAGTAATGCCAATATAATGAATATTTAAAAGTACATTTGACATTTATTGTTTTATAATTACATTATTGTCATAAGACAAAGTTCGGCGTTAAATTCTGTATTACAGCACGAAATGTCCCGAATTAAGGTTCATATTCAGAATAGAATGCTTAAAGTCTTGACGCTGTGTACCCTCTGCCTACATGAGCGTGAAACAATATATATGTCAAATTCTGGACGTAGTCATGTTAAACGGTGAAGCTCAACGCCACGCTTTACCACCACCAGAGCGAAGAAAATGAAAATATAAAATATTTCGTTTCCTCTAATGGGAATCGAACTCGCAACCAGTCACACTTTATGCCCCTGCGCCAAGAGTGGACTATATTGTAATTATTGTTCCAGTTCCTTCCTTCCTGTTTGCTATAATTCAATTTAAATTTGAATCAATTCTATAACATTATATCATGTTGAGAGATTCATAGAAACAACAGTAACTATTGTAAATATTTAAGCGCGCTATGTTAGTTTTGTTTCTGTACATTACAAATGCGATTAAATACAGCAGTGAATTTCAGAAGAACTTTGCGTTGGCTTGTACAGTTCTTGCCAAAAGTAAATATAGCAGTGTATTGAAAATTTATTTTCGAACTGAAAGCTATTTTTAATTCCAAGCATAAAGGAACATTTCAAATAAATTTTACTCAATTTTTTTGCCTTAATTAAAAATCGCTATAGAAAATATAGTTATAATTATACGAACATACGTATAATCAATCTAATTTAAACCTGAACTTACAAACATATACAAATAGGTAATTTCAATGACAAACAAATAGCATCAGCAAATAATATATAATAGCCCAAGATCCCAGGGCTCCCAGACCTACATCATTTTAGCAAAATTGAAATTTTGAGGAGTATTAGTCTAATATGTAGTTAAGACAGTATGCGTACTCACTAACTTAAAAGTGGGATCTCAGTCTATAATACATAACAAGTAATAAATCAATTATACTATTTTTTTATTGACAAGTGTCAATAATGTAAAACCAAGGACTTTATAGCAGCATGCAAAATTTACGTACAGTAAATAAAAATAATATTATATTTTTTAATGGGTACCAAATGTGGTCACTTAATTTAAAATTGAGTGTACGCATAGTTTAGAATCAGCTTACATTTAAACATCTGTTTATAGGAAGCGAGACGTCTTTCTTATAAAGCAAATATAACGTTCTACCTGTACTATTTGTTTACTTTTGCAGTATATTAGCTTACAGATAATTTTAAATATATTAAATAGACTACAAATTGTTATAAAATATATAACAGCCAGTGAACTCAAAAGAAAAAAATGTTTTCTTAATCTCTTCATATCTCTAAAAGTACTGAAGTAATTTTAATGTAAATTGTACTGTTCCCTATGTTGAAGTATACCTTAAATTAAAAAAAATCATCATCAGAATAAAAGTATCATCTCGATATTCTTTAGTGAACAAACATAGAAATATACACTTACCAAATTAAGCACACATGCTTGGAAGCGTAAATGGATCATCATACTCAAATATTATTCAATTCCATCAATATTACATACATATATACATACATATACATATATATATATATACATATATATATACATATATATATATATATATATATATATATATATATATATATATATATATAAATCAAACTGATAACCTCCTTTTTTTGAAGTCGGCTAAAAATAAATGCATGTTGTTGTTTCCTCCTTGTTTATTATAGAGACAGTAAAGAGTTCGTTCTTCCATTAAGCTTAACACTGAATCCCGCATACGGTAGGGTGAGCAAAGAGAACCTAGTGTTAGACATTCCGAAAGTCAAAGCCGCGCTTTTTCTTGTTACCAGAACAAGGAAATAAAAATAATTCGTTTCCCCGAATGGGAATCAAATCTTAAAAAAAACAGGGGATTTATTTAGTTTTCTTTTAAGACCCTGCATTTATCCGATAATAGATCTTACTAAACCACTTTGCATAGAAATGATCCTAATTTATTTCCGTTTTCTTTCCTAAGTGTGGAATAGCACTTTAGAAATGTTAAAAATATTTAATAAATAGCATTCTCTTTTGCCAGATCATAATTCTATGTAATTATTTATTAAA
Source organism: Heliconius erato x Heliconius himera (assembly GCA_013421005.1). Classification (NCBI taxonomy): domain Eukaryota; kingdom Metazoa; phylum Arthropoda; class Insecta; order Lepidoptera; family Nymphalidae; genus Heliconius; species Heliconius erato x Heliconius himera. The sequence continues at coordinate 135,143 of JAATLQ010038054.1, read as the reverse complement.
TTATCTTTGGGTAGCGAAAATTTGTGAAAATCTCCCTACAGAGATGTTAACAACATAAAAAAATTGTAACAAGCGTATAAAAATTTCGACGTAGCTTGATAAGAACGTATGGTTTAGTGGTGAGAGTGTTTCGACAGTTTCCAAAAGGCGCGAGTTAAATCCCTCTACGTTCAAATTTTTATCCGTTTTCTAATAAAGTATTTTTCTTTCCTAATTGTGGAATAATACTTTAAAAATGTTAAAAACAACTTGATCAAATTCAACCGTGTAATTTCATTAAAATACTTATCCTAAATTGGAATCGAACCTAGAACTATCGTAAACATGGGCAAACTCTGCTATATCATCAGCTATTGATTATATTGGATATCTATAAAAATAAACAAATTAAATAATAGCTTAAATTATTACATAAAACAAACATGTCAAAACTCGAACCTACTTAACTAAGTTTAAACAAGAACATTAACTAGCTTCTAGACTCATTACAAGAGCTTTCGAATGTGCTTCCGAAGTACGAGTTAAACGTGACTTAGACGTTTATAGTGTTCAAAATATTAAATTACTAAATCATAGTCATGTAATCTATACAATCTATATCTATACTTCTATACTATTATATAAAGATTTGTGTGTGTCTGTTTGTAGTGGATAAACATAAAAACTACTAAACCAATTTTTTTTTCTTTTACCATTAGGATGCACATTATCACTGAGTAACATAGGATATATATATTTCTAAAAAAATTAATTTATCAATTAAAATTTCAATCATAAAATAGGGCGTAAAAAAATAGGTATCAAATATCTCTTATCGCATGCGCTGCAGAAACTGTTGAAGATAGAACATTTTTTGTTCTATCTTCAACAATACTCTACAAAATTAAAGAACATATCCATGTCTAAAAAAAAATTTCAACGTACCATATGTCCTACTATCGTAGTTTTGACAATACAACTACTTGTTTACAGTTGCACTCTGCAGTTCACTCTTTAAATTATAAAAAATGGTACATTCCATTCAAAACATTTTACGAATTTAATTATTTCTATCTAAAGAAATATATCTTTCACCATTAGGATCTCCAGAAAATCTATATATTTTGTAGTCACCTTCAAATATCACTATTGGAGTAGTGTACAGTGAAGCTTATGTAAATGTGGAAACAAAAATTTAAAAACCTAAAGTACCTTTACTAATACTATAAATGCGAAAGTAGCTCTGTCTGTCCGTGATGCATCACGCCCACACCGCGGAACTTATATAGATACTTAGGATACTTGGGATAAATGTAGGCTACGTTTTTCTACTGTTTAAAAAAAATTGTAAGGTCGCCGAAAATGAGCTTTCTGTACTTACTTACTGCTTACATTTAATGTTCCAGCTCAACCTTATAAGAGACAAAAACAATTTTCTACAAAAAACATTGTCCTTTAAAACACGTATAAAAGAAACTGCGACATTATATGTTAACTTCTAAAGATTGACATAATTTTAATATATTTTATTCTAATAATATCGGGTTATTAATGTCCTTTCTGTAATTTTGTATTCTTTCTTTTCAAGATAAATATACAATTAAATAAAACACAAAAAAACAAAATAAATATATAAAATAAATATAACCTTCCATTGTGGACCACGGTGGAAGGCTTGTCTGCAGCAGCCTCTGCCGTGCCGAGCCCACTCCAGAATAGTTTGGTGTCCACCCCAGAAATTTTACTTAAATATCTCTATCTCATCTCTACATACGCCCAACACACCATCTCCGGAACGGCGGGAAATGGAGAACGGTGCTACAAATAACTTTGGGAATGACAGAGGTGGGATGGAACAGAAGATGGATAAATTATTCGATGTGATGGATAACTGAGATCTGAATGTTGATTGTATGACTGACACTAAGCTATAGTGTGATGATATTTTGTCCCATTGAAATATTCCATAATTTCTACAGATTCTTTTTTACCTACCCCGCTATGTACCGGAAAAAAATATTGCAAATAAATCTCTAGGTTCTCTCTGCAATTATTATATTTACAAAATATAATAATCCAGCCAGTCGTGGCGCAGGGCACATAGTGTCGAGGAACTAAAATATTTATTTACATTTATATTTTCATTTCTTCACTCTGGTGTCGAAGCGGCGTTGAGTTCCGCCTCTCAGCACGCAATACCCCCAGAACTCATAGGAACGTGGGGAACGGAGTTTCTTAGCACTAGGTTCCCCCTGCCTACCATACTGTGTGCGGGATAAAGCGTGAAGCTGATTTAATTTTTTAATTTTATAATAATTTAACAAAATAAATAATAACTTAATCTTATCTTGTTTTGTCATTATTTCAATAAAACGATATGTACAGTAACGATTAGAGCGAAATAATGATTTATGAATGTAAGGGATTACCTCACATAAAAACTCAAAGAGGGTCCAAAATGAAATAATGGAGTTCCCTTGTCAGGGCTTCCCTTAAGTTTTGAGTTGCGGGTGTATCGGCCAAATTCAACCCCTTGACGTCGCACGTAAAAACATTTAGTACAGGAGATGGTTTCGCATTTTTTAATGTTATTTTTTCTTTATGGTAATTATTTCTATAGATTTTAAAACAAACTATCTTACAAATTATAATGTAACAAATTATTCTGCATTTATATCAAATATCTAATTGAATAATATTTATAGCGGAAATAACGATTTTATTAAAACATATTTTCATTATATGCGTTGTTAAGGGACGGAAACATAGTCTTGGATTTACCACCAAGCACAGAAAAAACATTCTTTTATTACAAGAAGATTTATTTTCTTTTTTATTATATTATGAAGCTATTGTAGCGCAGTGCGAGAGCGTTTCAATGAAATAATAATAGTTACGAGTAGAATCCTTACTTAGGGGGATTTACAATTTTTCACTTAAGGGATAAATTATTTTCATTTTCCTGCTCTGACATGACAAAAAGTGACGACGGTAAACTCCGGTACACTTCACATAATGTTTTGAACTAAGACACTTCGTTTAGCGTGAAGTAGAACACGATTATTTTACATTGTCACTCAATATTTTTTAATAAAATTTGACAAAAGCACGAAATTATATATTTTTTATTTTGCTAATGCAAATGCAATTTAATTTATTGTGAAACCTGTATTCTTTTTTTTATCAATATGAAGCATATAGATACACAAAATAATTGTCAGACAAATGAAGCACACATTGCGTTTAAACAATGACCTCAAAATAGAAATAAAACGAAAAACAAAGTGCTATAATTTTGTTTACTAAGCCGTTTAATGAAACACCTTTATACATAGGATGAGAAAAGCTGAAAAAAAAACATAACAGACAAAAAAAAAACAAAAACTTTTTCCATAACATCAAAAACAACCATCCACCTCCTAGCCTACCTCCTAGAAAGTACTAAAAACTTTGGAAACTCGGCCGTTCAGGTAGCAAGGTAAAAAGTTCCCAAGTGGCAAACCTTCACACTTACGCGATAGAGAATCTGTCGCACGTTCACGCCTTTTTATTTATAGTCACAGTTATTTTATCTATGCTAATGTTATGTGCAAGTTTTTCAAAAGCATTTCTTTCTTTTTTTTAACGTTGTCTCCCTTATTTATTGCTTAGTTCCAGATATAAAACTATTCTTTGTGTGATAAGAAAGTTAGAGAAAGCTTGTGGAAACTAAAATGTTGAAATAAGCTTTTATGAGTCATTGTAGTTTAGTTTTTTTTTCATTCTAGTTCAAATTGAGATGCTAGTAAAAAAAGTTAAAATTTACAGCGTTTCAGGAAAATATAAAACATAAAAAGATGAGTAAACAGGCTTTGAATTAAATTGAAATTCACAATTGTCGCATATCGTCAGGCATATGCCAACTACGTGATGATGGTGGTGGAGAGTTACCCTCACCATATGATATGTGGTACTCCACTATCGTGCGGTTTTACAGGAACTTCCTAGGAACACGCCACACAACTGTGGAATGGCTTACCTGCGGTAGTGTTTCCGGGTCGATACGATATGAATACCTTGGAAAAGCACGTCCATCTCCATCATAAAGGCCGATAGCGCACCTGTAGCTCCTCCTCTGGTCGTTGGCAAAAGCGAGCACTTACCATCAGGTGACTCATACACTTGTTTGACTTATCCTATCCATAAGAAAAATTACCTATTGTTATTTTTCCAGAATATTCCTTTAAATGCGATTTAGTGAAAGAAGAGAGAGGGTGTAAATAGAAGAGTTCCACCATTCATCACGAAATATCTCGAATAATTTTCGAGATATTATGTGTTGAGTGGTAGACGAAAAATGCCGGAGTATTTTAACACTACGTTCCCTCTGCCTTTCCTGCTATATGCGTACAAAGTTCCAGAGAAAAAATATAACCAGTAACGTTCCCGTATCAAATTATAGAGATGCCTAAGAAATACTTGCGGTGAATCTCACTCTATTTCGAGATTAAATTCATGCCAACTCCAGGAATCTTTCTACACACTGTCCAATTTGTTCAGACCAAACACGCGAAAACGTTACGTGTAATTTCAACGGGAAATATATGTACTTATAAAAATAATATTTTTAAATTCAAAGTATAATAGAAACATAAATGTATTAAATACTAGTGAAACCGTGAAATTTAAATCTGAACTAATAAATGCTTATAAATAATGTATAAGTAAAATAATCAAATGTACACAATTTAAATTCAATAATTGCCTAAAACGTTTCAATATATAATCTAAGAGGTCACAGATTCCTATTCAACTACTTCTTAACTATTTTTTAATATAATAAAAATCTTACTTTCGTACCTTCTTTCTCTTATATAAATCAAATCAGCTTCACGCTGTATCCCGCACACAGCAGGGTAGGCAGAAGGAACCTAGTGTTAAGACACTCCGTTCCCCACTTTCTGCCGAATTCTGGAGGCATTGCGTGTTGAGTGGCGGACTTCAACGCCGCGCTTAACCTCTACACCAGAGCGAATAAAGTAAATATTTCATCTCGTCGAGTGGGGATAAACCCACAAGCAGTCAGTTTTACAGTCACACTTTGTGCCCCTGCGCCACGACTGGCCTTCCCCTTATATTACGTCCAATTTTACATAACATCAAACCCAGCGTGTATTCCCCACAGTGTGCAGCCATCAAAACTCGGCTGACAAGCGTCAACATTTGTCAGTGTCTCAGCAAACGACGGCAATTAACATTCCAGCTTTGTCAACGGTACTGGCTGCACCCATTGTCTATGCTTTATGACTTGGGTAATATACCTGTATGTTTAAATTGTATTAAATGATTATAAGATGCAATAGCATTTTTTCTTTTACTAGGGTACAAAATATTGAATATTTATTTGCTGTGGTGTCGAGGGAAAGTGCTGCGTTGCATCACGCAATGCAATACTTTCGGAATGGAAGCGGAGAAACTCTTTATGCACTCTCCGTCTATTTTACAGGTGTCAAGACAAAAACGCGGCGTTAAGTTGCGCCACTCATTACGCCACTTAAAAATAAATTGAAAAACAATCAGTTACATAGCCCATAAAATACGATGATAATCAAAACTGTACCTACAGATGCTATTTTACACATAACTTTTACAATTTTGTTATATTTAATATGGCAGCCAAAAAGTACTTAGTTACTGTCCATGTCCCATTGCTCACAGATCTTTATAAAATTTTGAGTCTTAAAATTAGTAGAGAAATGTAAGGTGTGTCACTATTATAGCAGGATAACAATTCTTATTGGTGAAAATTGTAGTAGAGCAGCTAAAAATAATTTTGTAAAAACTTTTAACGTTGACTAAATAATGCTTTATTTTTTTTTACCCTGCTACAAACGGGATACTGCGTGAAGCTGAAAAAAAAATCAAGCCAATCTATATTTGGGCGAAAGCTGCGACTTAATTTTTTTTTATGTTCGTTGAATTTTCATATAATATTTAACAATATAATAATAATGCGTCATGTAATATATTTATTAAATAATTATTTAAAACATTATATTACCCGCGAAATTTTACTTTTCTCTAAAAGCCATGATCTCAGGTGATTATGGATAATAATTAAAAAGAGATCAGACAAAGTCAGACGTTCATTGACTTTAAGTTTATTCTTCAGTTAGAGTAACTGACTATGAAAACTTAAATGCCGATATCATCAAGCAGTCATGACACAATAGGGCAGAGTCTAACGCCATCGTTGTGGGTTCGATACCCACTCGTGGGAAGTGGTTTTATATGTATTATTTACATTTTCACGCTCTGATAGACGAAGCACGTCATCGACTTCCGACATTTAACATGCAATGTATGCCTTTGCCAATTCTACATTTTTGAAAAACCTAAAGCAACTTTTATTCTTTTAGTATTGACTTCTTTAATTATCTATATTAAATATATATTAACGTATAACAACTTTATCAAGCATATCACGAACCAACACCGACGAAGCTACTGAACCGATTTTGATGATACTTAAAAGTTCCCATAAGTTAGGATATACTTTATGAAATATTACTTAAATGACTTTTAGTTTCTAAAAAGTTTGTGGTCAAATGCTTACAAAATTTAGCACACGTGCTATGAAGTCAATAGATAATTCATACTTAAACATTAGCCGATTTCAACTATACCACATACACATATCAAACTGATAACCTCCTTTATCTGGAAGTCGGTTAAAATACAGAAGTTTAATTGGAATCACATTTTTTATAAATCATGAATCTATATGCGGTGTGCATTTAATGTCTATTCAATCGATTGCGCTATTCATTCTCATCTGGCGAGGCATCTTCTGAAAAGGCTTAATCAGTTCTTTCATTTTAAAATTCTTCTTCTTCTAAATTACAGTTTCATTTCATATTTTACACAGGTATAACTCGGATGGCTAATTTTAATTAATTTTTGTGCGTATAGTAGAATGACAAGCGTGTGACTGTAAACGGGACAGGTTGTGGGTTCAATGCCAAGTCGAGGAAATGAAATATTTACTATTACAATTTCTTTGTCAAGGTAAAATCACACCTCCAAAATTCAGCGGAAATTAGGGAGCGGAATGTCTTAACGTTAGGTTCCTTCTGCCTACTTTATTATATGCGGGATACAGCGTGAAGCTAAAAAAAGACACTATATTCTTCACTTTCCGTCCGAATTGAACAATTTTCCTTATAAGAGAGGAAATTAAAGTAAAAAATTATGATTCCCCAACTCGGGATCGAACTCACAGTCGTCGTGTGTAAATTTTCTCTACCCCATTGTAATCTGATTTATAATATAAAAATCATTTTTTGTTCACAGATATCGAATTTACCTTTTCATTGGGCACATATCTAAACTTTCTACATGACAAGTTTTGTTTTTACCAAATAACTGAAGCGTTCAACAAAATATATATTATAGCGGAGTGACGCAGTGAAAAAAATTTGGCTGTACAGGTGATTGTGTATTCAAGTCTCATTTTTGGAAATTTATTACATTTATAAGTTCAATATTCATGACTTATTTGTCTACAAAAAAAAATATTACTAATTTCTTTTACTCCCGGTTTGATATTATCGTCGCTGAATGTGAGTACCTATTAGTAGATAAAAAAATATACATTAAATTCATTCAAAATTTCATAAAAATAGATAAAAAATGATATAATCACCAAAATCAATATTTTACACAAAAATGAACATTATTAGGTGCAATGTGCATATAAAAATTATACATTCACCGAAACATCGCGACTTAAATAAGAAAAAAAAACGGTCAAATGCGATACGGCCTCGTATACCGACGATTCTACCAATTTTATTGTTTGAATTGTATGTCAACAGAAAGTACAATTTATATAAGTTAACAAACTTCAGTTTGCGGAAGTAAGCATTTATTTTGTATGAAATTAAGTCCAATTATAAGCTAAAAATATTTTTTTTTATGAAATATTTATAAATTTTTGCTTTTTGGGTTTTTTTCTTTAGCAAGTTGTCGCTTCCTGCCCAATTTCATAAAAATAGGTTCACGAGAAGTACCCTATTTGTTTTGATTACGTGGCGTGAAATTCGCCGCGTAGTCAAAACATTCTATATATAGATAGAGACAGAAATGCTTGCATCTTTTGATCGCGTAGACGCAGCTTTTTTTCTGTGCCTTAAGGCACCTGAATATGTGGTATTAATTTCAGCTCATAATCAGCTGAACATTGACAGATGGACAACAAAGTGAACTTATAAGAGTTTCGTTTTTACCTTTCAAGGTACGGAACCCTAAAAAACATAAAAAAGTTGGATCCACATCATCAAAATCAATACATTAAAAACCACAAAGACATTGAAGTTCTTATAATTTTATTTAAAATACTGGTGAAATCGAGGCGGTAAGCCATTTTAATCCGGGCTCGGTCAGCATGTTCTATAATCTGCGCGAACAAAGGACCACAGATGCACTTAATGCACCTTTTGTTTCATTGCTGCTCATTCTACATCGAAATTTTTATTTCAAATTTTATATGGTATGGTTTCATGTATTTTTTTTATTAATAACAGTTTATTGCAAAAGAGAAATACAAATATTATGATTGAAGCTTGTAGCAGCCGTTGGGATTTAATAAATTATTTTCATTTTCTAGCTCTAAGCGCGGCGTTTAGTACCGCGGGATATCGAGAATTGAATGAAAAAAACGGTCACTAGGTTGCATAAAAAAATCTACTGATTTTGGTTAAATGTATCTATCGTGAATGAAAAAATTCCCCATGAAAATTGTAAATGGAAAGTTGTTAATAAAAACTCAATATCTTAACGCCAGGTTCCCAGATTAATCTGCCTATTCTGCTAAGTGCTGGAAGTGTAAAATGAGAAAAGCTGTATACTTTAAGGGGAAAAACAAATAAAAAAACACATTTACTCCATATATCTTAGAACACATAAGAAATAAATTTCAAACAAATTCAAAAATCAAAAATTTCATATATCACACACACAGCTTAAAAGCAAAAACAATACAAACCAAAACACATTGGGCACCAGAGAGGGATGAAACCAAATCTCTTTCACGCGAAAAGGGGTAGTAAATACGCGTAAAATCCTATAAACATGTGAAATTCATTATAATAAACCACCGTTGGCGAAACACCCGGAATCCTTAATGTAGTGCCTGGAGCGTACACTTATTTACCCGTACTCTTGTACGTTAGCACCAAACGTAATCACAGATTAGTTTAAGCTTTATCGATTTTGTGTAATCTACCCTAAGTAAAATAGTTTTGAAAAGCAAATTAAACAACTAAATGGATTTACTTTGAATAATGACGATGTCTCGTTGAATAATTTAGTGATGGGTATCTGTTTCGATGAGCTTATTGCTCGAGTGGCGCGAAAGGAGGATGGTGTCTTTAATAATTTTTGTTTTATGCTAAACTAGTTGTACGCAACTTTATTTGAGTTGGCTTTAAGATGTGAATTGGAAATTTTGGTGTTTTTCCAATTTTCACTTTCTAAGTACAGTAGTTATTAGAATAAGTGAATGAAGTGATATATTTAATGATATTTTTACATAACAGAAAGATGAATGCCGTAGAAATGCGATCTCTTCGTAGGATATGGGGAATCTGCTTAATCAAATATAATAATTGTTACACATAAAAAGAGTGACCATCCTGCTCTATCCCGCACATAGCAACGTAGGCAGAAGGAAATGAGAACTTAGTGTTTAATACACTACGTTACCTTTAAGATGCTTTCTTTTCTCACTTTTCGCCAAATTCTGGAAGCATTGCATTTTGAACGGCGGAACTTAACACTGCGCTTTGCTATTAACAAAGCAAGCAAATGAAAATATTATTCCTTCAGAAATTTACAGTTCTGCCTTATATAATATTCAAAAATGATATCCTATAATAAAGTTGCCACTAAACCCATACTACCTCGAATTTTTAAAATCGTTTATTTGACTTACACTTCGGGCCCGGTGCCCGTTCCCAGCAGCCACGTACTCCCGTTTAATCATCACACATGTACGGAACACGGTACTGCACTAGCGGGCAAAGAGTTGAATTACCGTTCTCACCTCGCGGGATTTTGAACCCCCTACTACCGTTGCGTTATTTTTTTCTTGTGATTTTATATATAAGGAAATAGATTTGAAGATTTTTTTTTTGATATATTGCATCTACATTATATTCAATTGATCAAATATACCCACATAATATACGCATTGCGTTTATCTAATTTTAAATTGAACAAATCATATATATATTTTTTTTATAAAATTAAACACAATCCAAAAAAAATACATTAAATTAAGCATAAATTACATGATATCTAAAAAAATGGATTTACCCCAATTTCGAAATAAACGGTGTATGAGTGATATAGTTACCTTACAAAATGAAGATAATTATATACTATTTTTATTATACATTTTTTTCTATAAAAACATGTATAAAACATCAACCAAAGACTCTTAATTTATAACTTTTTTTATCGTCACGCGGTATCCCGCGCACAGCAAGGTAGGCAGAGAGAACCTAGTGTTAAAATACTCCATTCCTCATTTTTCGCCAAATTCTGTTGGAATTACGTGTTGAGTGGTACAACTCAACTCTACGCTTTGCTTCAACACCAGAGCGAAGAAATTATAATATAAAATGTCATTTCCTCGAGTGGTAATCGAACCCACAACCTATCACGTTTACAGTCACACCTTGTGCCTCTACGCCACGACTGGCCGCAATTCTACAACTTTCTAAATAAAAACAGAAACAGAACCAAAAATCCACTATTTATCTAAACATTTTACAAAAACCATAGTAAAGTTCCTAGGATATTCCGTAACATTGGGGCAGGGAAAAATTTTAACTCACCGTAAACGGCCGGGCGGCAGTGATCGTAAAGCAAAGGTATTACAACTCTCGACTTTAGCACTGATCGAAACGCGTTACTTTTACTTTTTGTTAGTGTTGTACTTTTTTTTTATGGATTGTGATATTTTTATTTTACTTTTTGTCATCATGTGTTATTTATTGACATTAAGGTATTGAACTTAGTGTTATGACACTCCGTTCTCCTTATAATTAAGATTTTTTTATTTCATTAATTTTTTTTCTAGCTTCACACAGGAAAGGCAAACGGACCCTGGAACCTAGTATTAAGACACTCCGTTCCATTAAGACACTTCCGTTTCCCATTTTTCACCAAATTCTGGACGTGTTGTGTGTTGAGAGAGTTCATGTTCACTATGAAAATAAAACATCAAATAAATGTACTTTATAATTTAAATAAACATAAAGAAACTAATGGGCAATTGCATATTTCGTGTTTAGTTAAGCTTTTTGTATAAATAAAAAAATTCTCGCACTTCATTTAGTTTCAGCTATATTATTTAAAATTAAAATAGTTTTGTACGAAGTAGTGGAGTGCTTGGACGATTTCCAAGAGGCACGGGTTAATTCCCGCTTCGTTCAAATAAATCAGATCAGCTTCAAGCTGTATCCCGCACACAACAGGGTAGGCAGAGGGAACCTAGTGTTAAGACACTCCGTATCCCACTTTCGTTTCCGCTTCGTTTAAATTTAAAAAACATACATTTTCTATAAATAGTTTTCTTTTTCTTTCCTTAACCGTGGAATAACACTTCAAATATGTTAAAATTAGATAATAATATTCTTCCATTGAGTATTTTTAATTATAAATATCTCGTATTAACATATAATTATCGTTACATTAATATAAAAATAACAAATAACTAAACATTTTATAAAATAATTGAATCAAAATCTTTTAACAATCGCATCACATCCCATGATTTTATTAGAAATTTAAAAAAATATTCACATAAATCAAACTTAAAAATTCATTAAAATTAGCCATTGTCAGTGAAAGGTCAGATAGCAAAAAATGCTGCTGCTGCAGATTGCCCACCGCAGATATCCCGTGTCCTTTTTACGTCCGATTTAGGCAATAAAGTTTACATTGTTTTAACTGGAACGTATAAATTATTTTGATAACGTTGGAATGGCGAATTGAATGTGATAATTATAAAATTAAAAATTAAATCAGTTTCACGCTGTATCCCGTACACAGCAGGGTAGGCAGAGGGAACCTAAAACATTCGTTTAAAACATTCTGTTCCCCACTTTCCGCCGACATCTGGAGGCATTGCGTGTTAAATGGCGGTACTCAACGCCGTGCTTTGACTCAACACCAGAGCGAAGAAATGAATATATAAATTTAAATAAATATTTAATTTCCTCGAGTGGGGATCGAACCTACAACCAGTCGATTTTGCAGTCACACTTTATGCCTCTGCGCCACTACTGGCCTCAATAAAAAGGCCTAATTATAAAATATTAATTGAAATTTGTTAACTTAGTAAAATGTAGAACCCGCAGTGGCGCAGTGACACTGCGTATGACAGTAAACGCGATGGTAACGAGTTTATGCATTGTTTTGAAGGAGTGGAGATGGAACTCACGACCTTCAGACGCCGTCCTAGTGCGCCACGGTGGCTTACTCTCTAACGATATAATTAATTAACATTAATCTGGAGCTTATTTCACTTGTAGTGATAACGCCAGCATTGCATACATTTTTTATCTCAGGGTGTATTTTTATCGATGATTCCTTAATTATTTTTTAAGCAATATATTGTTATTATTATTATTTCATTATATTTAAGTTTAGTAACTCTTATCGCTGAAAGCTAAAACGTGAATAATATAACGACAAATTGAAATAATATAAATAACAGACAAATAATGGCGATCATCGATTTTAATCTCAAAAAAAATATTCACAAATCCGATCTAAAGTTTCGAAATTTTTCATTATTTTTTTAAACACCTGCCCCTCTAAAATCTACTGTATTTCTAATAGTAATAACGTTGAAATTCAAATGCAGAAACAAATGACAAAATTTCGTAATACATTTTACGAAGTGACAACAAAGTTCAAAGCAACAATGAGGGAAATTCATTTTCACCTATCGAATGATAAAAAGAAGGACATTTCAAAGAGAAATCTGTTTTTATCAGTACATGGAGTTAAAAAGGAAGTTGGAATTTATCTATATAGGAACGTATAAAAAAAAGTATTTATCTTACCTAAATATGGAATAACACTTTAGAAAAGGTTAAAAAAGGTGAAACTTCTTGTTAATATTATATTTTGTAAAGCATAATGGCGCAATGGGACAGTACGTGCATGATCCCACTGTTGGCCATAAAGTACTTATATTTTTAATTTACCGTTGCTTACTAGATAAGCAAAAAGAATTGTTGATTTCCGGATTTCAACAAACAATATGTTGAATTAGGGCAGAAAATGAAGAACTTTTAATTTAAAGTTTTAAATCACTGAAACACAAATTGAAATAAGAACTCAATATACTAGACATATACTAGGAATACTGATTTAGAAAACACAGGAGGCGCGGGTTGGAGTCCCGCTGCGTTCAAATTTTCATACGTTTTCTAAATAAGTATTTTTCTTTCCTAAGTGTGAAATAACACTTTAAAAATATTTAAAAACATATACTAGGATGTGGCGGCGTGCTGTGCACGGCGGGTGGAGCTGAGCGAAGCTTTGTTGCGCGATGTAATTAAAAAAACAGAATGGTACTAGCACATAGGCTGAGTTCTGTAAAGAGACTTTTGACTCACATTGTACCAGGGTAGTATCTCCCATAATTTCTTAACTCACCACCATTTCCAAGTTCACAAAAACACAAAACTTCTATTCAATTATTGTTGTTATTAAAATAGATTAAACAAAAACAAACTATACATTGATAAAATGAATCCACAACTATCACTTGGAATCCCACATATTCCTACTGTTCCACGATAAGCCAATTTAAATTGCTATAACTGCTATAAATTACATAAAACAGAAGGTAAAAATACCATTTGAGTCAACAGAAATGAACTGTAATGCTTTCCAGGGGTGTTAAAATGTGCATTCCACCTTCGGATTGCATTTGATTACGTCAGCGGCCGGCCTTATCGCCGACCGGAAATAATGACTCTGACACACGAGATATTCAATTTTATAGTTTACATTACTGTTGTTTTTGCAGCACTTTTTTAGTGTGAAAGGCTTGATTTTTAAAATATTTTTTTAACAAGGCATTTTCTTTTTTTTTCAAAAATATTATTTAATAGATTTTGGATATTGAGATATAGTTAGTTAGTTGTTGATGTTTTAGACATATTTTTTATCTTATGCTACACTTAAAGGCCTATACAAGTTGGTTGTGGATTCAATGCCTCTTGATTGTTTAATACTTATACTAGTCCCATTTCCAAGCTCTTTTTCTTACGCAGCGTCATGTCGATTTCGCCATTTGACACGCATACCTGAAATTTGGGTAGAAAGTGGAAAACAGAGAGAAAAAAAAACTCTGTGCAGAGAACTGACTTCGCAGATATACCAGATATACAGGAAAATATTCTTAATATACCTACCTATACGCTAAAATAATAAAAAAATATTTATTAAAAATATATATTAATCAGCATTAAACGTTTTTTTTAGCTTCACTATGTATCCTGAATGTAGCTGGGTAGGCAGAGGAAGTCTAGTGTTAAGACACTCCATTTCCCTGGACAATTCTGGAGGCATTCCATGTTGAAAGGCGGGACTCTATGCTACGCTAAGAATCAAATGAAAATAAGAAGCGCAGCAAAGAAATGATAATATTAAATATTTCATCTCTTAGAATGAGAATCGAACTCACAACCCGTCGCGTAAGAGCTACACACTCGGGCCTCAATTTATTTTTTTTAAAATATCATGTCATGTGCTCGACCAATCTTGCCAAGTCCATATTAAACTCTTCATACTCCTTGACACTTGACGTGATACAATTCTTAATGGCGGAAAAAGCTACAAAGAGATTTTCCCGAAATATCATCGTGCATAATATATTTCATTTCAATATTATGCTAATATGGATAAATCACCTTCCATAGAAATATCATATTTTTCTAAATTAGATATATATTTGACAATCACGAGTTACAATATAATAAGCTTAAGGAAAAAAGAAATTTATGCCAACTTTTATATATATGTACTTCGTACTTAATAAATACTAGGAAACCTTGAAGCAGTTAATAGTAGTTGTCATATTTTTAATAGAAATAATTTTTAAATAGTAAGAGTTAATAGAAGTGTTTTTGAAGCGCGGCGTAGAGTTCCGCCACTCAACATACAATGCCTCCAGAATTCAACGCAAAGTGAGTTACACACATAACCTGCGACATGTGGGAATACAGCGTGAAGCCGTAAAAAAGAAAAAAAAATAGTTTACTTTTTTAAGTAATATACGAAAATTTTAACATAATAGGATATTTAACTTGTGCTTTAAAATTGTTATAAGGTTTTCTAGAAAATATTCTAGATATATAAAAAAATTTTTAGTGTAAAACATTTTTCACGTACATCCAGACGACGTTGCGAGCCACAGCTAGTATGTAATATCAATAAAACAGTAATTTTAATTATTATAAGCTTTTATTAAGTGAAGTAGTAGGGAACAATTGAAATAGAAATTGGTTTAAATACCTACTAAAGGTTGCATTTTCTAAAGTAAATGAAGTATCTACGTGATTTAATAGTATTGCAATTTATAAATATGTACCAATCAATTATTAACAGTCTGTAGAACTGTGAATGTTTGATAGCTGACTTTTAGTACCTGAAATTTTGAAATTGTTTTATGAAATAAATACACAACTATTGGTATAGCAAATATTTGTATAGTTTTCTATTTTTTTCCTAAGCGAGTACTACCTGTAGATACTGACTGCCCAATTTCATAATTCTAGGTTAACCTGAAACTCTATTAATTTTGATTCACTTTATACTGTCGAAATACGTGGTATTTGCTATATGGTTTAAATTTCAACTCTATATCACCAAGCGTTCCTGAGATAAAGGCTCTTGATAGATAGACAGACAGACGGACAATAAAGTTCCTTTTTTCTTAAAAGGTACGGAACCCTAAAAAGAAAAACGACTTACAGCAGTCATCGTTATAAGTGACAGTTCAGTTCCTATAGCCGTCGTAACACCAAAATCCTTGTTTATATACGTAATAATAATTAAGTAACTCTTCTTATCTTTTAGATTTAAACTCATCCAGTCGAAATTAAGCAACGCCACTTCTATGTCACGCGCCTGAAATAATAGAATACAAATGTTCAACAAATATCTTAACGTCTTGGAATAGCTCGTCACGTCAGAAGCCGTCGTGGCACAGCATTTGCTTTAGTTTATTCCGCTTTAGTAATAAGACGAAGCGAGACGTTGAGTTTCGCCACCCAACACGCAATGTCTCGAAATTGTGCTATGTGCAGGATAAAGCGTGAAGTTAAAAACAGCCAACTATGCAAAGTTTTTTTTTATTTAAATTTAAAAAAGTCTATAAATAAAATTTCTTTAGTTGTTCGTAATAACTAGAAATTCGGGTGTATTTAAATTAACAAAAATATGTTAGTTCAAAATATTTTTTGTACAATTTAATTCACAACTACAACTATAACGTTAATATTTATAACATTTCTGTATATTTAACTAAGAAGAGAAGCCAGTCGTGACGGAGGGGCACAAAATGTGACTGTAAAATCGACTGGTTGTGGGTTTGATCCCCACTCGAGGAGATGAAATAATTATTTACATTTATATTTCCATTTCTTCGCTCTGGTGCCGAGACAAAGCGCGGCGTTGAATTCCGCCACTCAATACTCCAGAAGTGGGTAAAGGAGTTTCTTAACCACTAGGTTCCCTCTGCCTACTCTGCTGTATGCAAAATACAGCGTGAAGCTGTTTTTTTCTTTTACTAAGAAATATTTCTTAAACAAAACAAAACTAAGCAACCATTACCTTTGTCTTTATTTGTTCTCCGAACCAATTGTACGCAAAAACTTCAGCCAACATCGGCATTACGTGTGGAGCAAATCTCCAATTGGCCTCCTGAATATTATACAATATTGTATTAGTTATCGTTATTTCTTTATTTATTTTTTTCACTACACTAGGTTCTCTCTGCCTATCCCTATAGGCAGATAGAACCTAGTGTTAAGACACTCCGTACTTGATTTTTCGTCCGAATTCGAAATATTAGATTTTGAGAAGCGGTACTCTGAGAAATATAGCGCTGTTATGAAAATAAACAGGTTCACGCGAAGCTGCTTGTTTTGTTTTCTATAGAAAATGAAAATAAATAACTACATATAATAATTTCTTCGAGTGACGTTCAAAGCCGGAATCTCTTTAGATCTTCCTAATTTTTTTTTATAACAAAAACTTACCACTTATATAAAAATGGCAAAAAATAATCTCTGTTACATAGAAGCCCCTTAAATATTTATTTATTTATTTTAATTTTAATATTTATTTTCTGTATTTAGTATTTGTTGTTATAGCAAGAAATAAAATAAAGATAGTCTTTGAAAAAAAAATATAGTCTTTCTATTGTCTCAACTATTAATCTTCATGAGATACAGCTTGATGACAAACAAACAGAAAGACAGACGAACCGTTTCGTCTTCCCACCCGTTTTACCCCTTGGGTTTGAAACTGCGAAAAATTAAATAATTACAATATTTTATAATAGAGACACTAGCCTTTATGCCGTCATTTGCAGGAGATACGTAAAATAAAAATTAATAAATAATTTAAGATTGTTTTCGTAAATAAAATTGTTGACTGATAATTTAAAACTTTTTTATTACATCAAACACTTAACTAAAGAGGCACATTAATAAGATGTATTTTAAAATGAAAATAAACACATTTTTTACATGGCAAAGTTTACAAGATTTTGAAAACGCCATCAACAAAAATGAAGTGGACTGAACTTGTTTGTATTCATATTCAGAAAAAATAAGATTTATTAAGTTTCTTCAACATCCCTTTTAATGGAAATTGCCAAAAAAAAATTCTCTACCTAAAGAAAAAGTTATGAATATAAATCTAAAGTTAATAAATGGGTATTGTAAATATAATCTACACGTTCCTTTCCACGGCTTCTGCCCTAAATTTTGATTACTTGGAAAGAAAATCAAACCTTTTTTTATTTAGTTCTATTTAATATATATACTTCTCGAGGCCGGTCGTGGCGCAGCGGCACGAGT
>JAATLQ010038054.1:65977-108906 GCA_013421005.1 Heliconius erato x Heliconius himera | reverse complement strand
TTCAAGGTATATGGTTTTATTTTTTCCTCTTTTAGTTAGAATGTTTCATATATCATGCAATAAACTAGAAATCACTACAATTTTTAAACATTTACTTGAAAAAAAAACGTTTGTAATTTTTTAATTACCACTGAGGCAGCTTTGAACAAAATAAAGGGGGCAGTTTTGAATATTATTATATGTAAAAAAATACCGCGAAAGAAAAACAAAACTATAATTAACTTTTCTTCACAAGAAACGACTCAAAAATGCATTTGGAATCAGAAGAAGAAGTGACAATTTACTGTGAAGAGAATGAAGATACTGAAATCTGTGCATATGAAGACTACGAAATGGAATTAGACTACAACTTAATTAATATTGGAGACTTCGTTTTAGCGAATGTCTCATCATCATCTGTGAATAATAAAAAAGTAGCTTGTATTTTTTTTTTCTTGAGAAAGAGGACAAGTGCTACGTTAGTTTTTCAAAAGTCTTACGTAGACTAGACTTGAGGCCAGTCACGGCGCAGCGGCACGAAGTGTGACTGTACAACCGACTGGTTGTGGGTTCGATCTCCACTCGAGGAGATGAAATATTTACTTAAATTTATTATATATTTATATTTATTTAGTTGAGTTCGACCACTCAACACGCAATGCCTCCAGAATTCGGCAGAAAGTGGGAAACGGAGTGTCTTAACACTAGGTTCCCTCTGCACACCGTGCTGTGTGCGGTATAAAACGTGAAGCTGATTTTTATTTCTTACGTAGACTACTTCCCCCAATTTCAGTTGTTGGTTACGTCACATACTACATCCATGTTTTCCTTTAAATTTAATTTTTCTAAGTTCAAATTAGGGTGGTAAGCTGTTTATTTAAAAAATATTTGGTTTTATTTTCATAATATTAGATTTATTCTATGATTGATCCCATAATGTTCATTACTTCTAGGAAGCCAAAGCTACTTTTTTGTTTGTTCGTTTTTTAAAGCTTATTAATAATATTAAAGTTATTTAACACTAGTACTAGTACAATCGCAATATTAAACTAGGTATATTATTTTTTTAAGTTAACATGGTACTGATATGTGATCTCCATCGTTTCTAATGTTAAGTTTATTAATAAAGTTACTTAAAAGTTTGATAAGCCTTTAATTAATTTCATTGAATTCGATGATAGTTCAAAACTGCCCCATATATGTTCAAAGCTACCCCGCAAGGGGGGCAGCTTTGAACATTTGACTACTGCTACTAAAGTTGATATTGCACCTTTACCTTATATATTTTCCTACATACGATGCTACGATTGTGTGGCACAATAGTTGGACTAAGCATTGTGAAATAGTAAAGAAGTTAAAAACTGTAGAATTTTTAGATATGACACAAAGTTTAAAAATCGTTCGAATGTGCCCCCTCTCCCCTACCTATAGATATATTGATAGGAAGTCCCATAAAATGTGATCCCTTCATCCGAGGCAAAGTTTATAGCTGGCTATAATCACAAATTAAACTTTTCATAGCATATATAAACACCGGTCTACCATTTACAGAGGACTCGTTAAAGCAATTACGATGATTAAATTTTTTTTTCCCCGTCAATTTTGCGAGCGTTTCCTTTTATATTATGCTTGCTATAAAAAAAACAAACAAATGTCGATATCATGGTATATTAAGCATACACTCAACAAGCAATACCTCCTCAATTCAGGGGAAATTGGGGAACAGAAGTGCCGTAATGGGAACGTAGTATCGGAACACTCAAAAGTTCCATATAAGGAATAATCTGCAAATTTATGGTTAAATCCTAAAAAATAATAGGCTTAAAAAGTAAAAAATGCGTATGTGGATACTATAGTATCCACATACGCAAGGGAATAAAAATTAATAGAGTACTTCCGTTTAACCTAGAATTATAAAATTTGGCGGCTTGCATCTACAAGTAGTACTAGTTCATAAAAAAATCTAAAAACTATACATTTGTGGTTAAATTTTAAAAAATAATAGCCTTAGAAGGGGAGAAAAATTTGATATTAAAGTTGCTGTGAAATTTTGTTGTGAAGTATCAGATGAAAGGGCTAAGCCTGAATTTCAGAAAAACCTCGAGACCTCTAATTTTTGTACGGAGCCCTCGGTGCGCGAACTCAACTCGTGCTTATCCCGTTTTTTCAACTATAAATGACTAGAAGAAACTCTGAACTGAAATAAAACTGAACTATTACAATCGAATACTCATTAGAATTACAATATAATTGCGATACTTTTTATCGAATAAACAGTCAAATCACTATAATAATATCATATTAGACTAGCTTTAGCTGGGATGTTGGCCATGACACATACAGAATATATTACTTTTCAATCCAAACCTGTAGTTCCTGAGATTAGCTTAGTTAACCAAACATACTCCTCAGCTTTACAAGTTTAAAGCGTTTGTATATAGATATTTATTAAACAACTTAACTTTACTTTTACCTACTCAGCCTCTAGACTGAGTTCGTCCTGCAAAAAGTAATCTATCGTCGTATATATTTTATAAGGGACACTAAACCAAGTCCCTATAATCAAATAATGATTAATTAAATCGTAAACCGACTGACCGTCACGTTTTTATTGCAGCTTTTACATTATCACTGAAATATACTTTCTTTTATTATGATGAATAAATTAATGTGAGGACCTTTTGGCACAGTTAAAATGTATTCTGTACGGAATACGTTTTAACTATTCCAAAAGGCTATGGCTATAGGTTCAAATCCATATATACTGTATTTGTAGTGTAATCGTACATTATTATTAATACAATTATTTGCTTTATGTAACAAATGTATTAACATAAGCGCATGTTGAGTGGCATAACTCAACGCTGTTTTGTCTGTCAAAACAGAGCGTCACGATGTATCCTGCACACAGCAGGATAGGTAGAGGGAACCTTGTGTTAAAACACTCCGTTTCCTAATTTTCATAGAATTCTGGGAACCGTGCGTGTTGAGTGGCGGAGTTCAACACCGCACTTTACCTCGACACCAGGGCGAAACATAATAAAAAATGATTTCTACTACCAAAACAGAGAAGTGACATTAATGTTGAAAGTTGAAACCATCATGGCGCAGGAGTGCAAGTGTGCGACTGTAAACGCGAATAGGGTTAATTAGTATTTTCATTTCCTCGCTCTGATAACAAGATGAAGCGTGGCGTTGAGTTCCGCTATTCAACACGCAATGCCCCAAGATTCAGCGGAAAGTAGGCAACGGAGGTGTGCCATAACACTAGGTTCCCATGTTGCACATGCTCACCCTGATCACATTGAACTCACACCCGTCGCGTTGGAAGCCAGACGCTGTTCCATGGGGTGAAGACGGCTACAACTTCTTAAGAAATAATACAATTTGTGGCTTCGTGTAGCCACTTAGCACCAAATGTCTCTAATCTCTATTATAGATAGAAAATGGTAAACGAAATAGTTTTTCACTATATGTGGACATCGTACATTGTGTATACAATGAACAAATGAAAATGTACATTTGATAGTCAGCTTCACGCTGTATCCCGCACACAACAGGGAAGCAGTGGATACTTAGTGTTAAGACACTCCGTTTCCCACTTTCCACCGAATTCTGGAGGTATTGCATGCTGAGTGGCGGAACTCACAACCAGTCGACTCAATATGGGCCGGCCGATTCAGATATAATTTAATCTGAACCCTATTTTCGTGCAATGTCTGTAAATTTCAGCAGAAAATGGAGAAAGGAGTGACTTAACACTATGAACCCTCTATCTACCCTGCTGTACACAAGATACATCGTGAAACTAACAAAATTCTATACACTACACCAAATAACTCTTACTAAGCTTGAAGCGCAACAAAATAAAATATAACATAACAAAATCATTGTAAAAATATCAACACTCAACACCCACAACACGAATTCCACGAACAAACTATACAATAACAGAAAATTTAAAGTCACGGCAACTTTTATTATCAATTTCAAAGAAAGTGATTTTATTTTGCCATCGCCGCACGTTCGCAACTCCAATGCTTGCGGGCTCAATCGAATTGCTTTGGAACTTTCTATGTAGATTGTTGTTTCAGATGACAGTAGTGGTGGGTTGGAATAACAAGTCTAATGCAAAGATGAAGTACAGGAATAAACCTAAAACAACAATGGAAGGCTGAAATGGTTGAGTAGAAATGACATGGGTTTTTGGGTGGTGGTTGCTATGATGTTTTTTGTTTGCTTGAGCAGTTAATGGTAGTGGGTTCGATAACTATCGTCTGTTGTCGTCGTTGGTTGTAGGTTCGATTCCTTTTTTTGGGTAAGGTATCATTCATTTCTTCGCTCTAGAGAACAAGATAAAGGGCGGAGTCGAGTTCTGCCACTCAAGACGCAATGTCAGGACAGCATTTATAGAGGAAGGCTATATAAGCTATATTATGTCACGTTAATCGTTACATTGTAACCCCCTGTACCTGTCACTTCGGCAGAAGCGCGTGACAGTAAACGCGACACGTACACCCAGTACGCATTGAGTACGAACATAAATTATAGAGTAATTACATAAATTATAATTACATAAGTAAAATGCTTAATATCATATACATTTTCTGAAATAGCTACCAAATCGCTAAATTTATTTAGTACAAATCATTTTGAGGTCATCGTGGCGCAGCGGTACAACGTCTGACTTTAATCGCGACGGTTGTGGGTTGGACTCCCACTTGGGGGAATGAATCATTTTCATTTCTTCGCTCTGGTAACATGACTAAGCACGGCTTTCCGTACAGCCACTCAATAAAAAAAATGTATCGAAAATTGGATGAACAGAATGTCTTAACATTAGCTTCACTTTACCCAGCTAGCTACGCGGGATAGAGCATAAAGCTACATAGGTAATTAATGTGATATTAATTAATGATGTAAATATAACAAGCATGTCGTGGCGCAGTGGAAAAGCGTGTGACTGAAAACGAGACAGGTTGTGGGTTGGATTTCCACGTGAGGAAATGAAATATTTAATATTTTCATTCGTTCTGGTATCGAAGCAAAAAGGCAGCATTGAGTTCCGCCATTCAGCACACAATGCTTTAAGAAATCAGCGGAAAGCGGCACCGGTGTGTCGGCACACTAGACTCTCTCTGCCTATCCTGCTCTATGCGGGATAGTGCGTGAAGCTGAGTTATTGGATTATAACAACAACAAACATATACAAATAAAATAATTAATTAATGCTCCTAAATCAAGGAAAATCTATAAACGTCCCCCAAATATGAAATTCGCATTCAAATCTTTCAAAGGAAACAAATCACATATAAATTAATTTCTCATAATGCTCGATGTCATTCAAACAGAACACTTTGAATACATAATGTTGAATACTTCGTAATTAATTCCGAGTCGTCTTTGTGTAGACAGCGTCACTCAAAATTGATTTAAAAATTGTTGTTCTATAGCTATACCTACTTGTTTTTGAATTCTATAGATTTGTGTAATTTTGTAAAATAATTTTGAGACAAGAATGTTGGTGTAAGAATATCGTTACAAAACAGGTTGTGAGTTTGATTCTTATTCTGAGGTAAAGAGACAAAATACGTCCAGAATTCGGCGGAAATTAGGGAAACGGGATACCGCAAAATTTAAAAATAAATAAATATATATTCTACTTAATACGTGCTTATATGTCAAGCTATAACCCAAAACTATCTATATATATATAAATCCAATTAAAATACACCAAGAACACTTAAAATAACAAGCTAAGGAAAAAACAAGCCATAAAACTGCAACTACCAAAATTGGGATATACAATATAATAGGGATAGGTTATAAAAATCGTAATATCCTAATATGAGTGTGTCAAACTACCTACTAAACGGTGTGTAACGACCGCCACGTGGCGCTGTGAGTTACGGGAACGTTTGAGTTTTGGCCTACTTATCGTCGTAGCAGTAATACCATTTAGAATTGGTGACCAAATATAATAGCGCAAAACGAAGCGTTAAGTTACACCACTCAACATCTAATCTCCATAATCCGCAGAAAAGTGGGGGTGCGGAAGTGTCTTATAGGAACGATAACATTAGGTTCCTATGTTTCCTTTGCCTATGGGGCCGTTCAAGTATTACGTCAGCACGGTAGGGGGGCGGGGGGTCTTGGGTTTGCTTATTTTTGACGTTTTCAATGAAATATTTATAAGAGGATTGCTTATTTTTGATGACATAGGGGAGGGGGGGTCAATAATTGCAAAAAAAACTGCTTACGTAATACTTGAACGGCCCCTATCCTATGGAATACAGATAAAGCTAAAAAAATATATACACAACGTACTAAATTCACCATTATCATTTTAAAAACCCAACATGAAATGGATATTGCCCTAAAATTTATCATATCCTGTAGCTAAAAAGATTTCGATACAATGTGAAAAGCTTCCTGTAAGGCGTTTAAACGTACTGTACATACATACAAAGTACACTAAGTAGGCAAAAAAGTATAAAGCAAGCACGGAAAATTAACTTCGCTTCCATACGAAATAACCTAGGCTTTGGAAATTTGTCGGGTAAACCGTGAGAACGTAATGAGATGGTTGTGAATTGTAAAATGTGGATATTCTTTTTGGATTTTTATATTTTTAAATAATATTTTAAAAAATATGGGTTTGTCATGTCCTTAGAACAAAAGTGATTTAGATTAAAAAATTGTGAGAAAACATTGTGGTTCTAGAAAATGTATGTATTTAATAATTTTGTTTAAAAAAACCTGTCAAGTTGTAACAGTATGTACTTTAGATATGAGTTGTATAATAAATAAATAAAAAATATCAATAATATGCACATAAATAGCATAGTCAATTGTGAATAATATAATCCACAAATTATCAATATCATATTGATCCATTCATTAAATCAATCATTAATGAATGAACGGCCCGAATGTCGCAACCGTATTTTTATATACATGGGGGTGGGTTTTTTATTACGAAATACCTATAAATTTCCACTTTTTAGATTTTTTTGTATACGGGACACCAAAGTTTTGATTTTGCGGCTAATTTAATATCAAATGCAATAAAAATTACGCAATGATCGTTCGTTTCTTTTGATTGCCTTAACTTAAAAGCTCAATTTTTCTATGTGATCTAAATATTTTATTTCATATAAACTTCAGCTTGATATGACCTCCATATGATAAGGTCTTTGTATTCATTCTTCGTAATTTCAGCTTCATACGCTAGTTCCTTCGCGCGATCTCTATATAAAATTATTATTATATTAATAATTGTCTTAATAAACGGAGAACAAAATGATCCTATAAGGGTTCCAAAAACCTTTATAGTGTTTTAGTTTAAGTACAGGTAGATGGATTAAAAGAAACACCGGTTTAAGGCCTGATATGTTGGTATAAATAACAATTTTTTTAAACTTAAAAAAGTGCCATATCTAAATATATATTCTAACAAACATTCGTACATCTTCAATCACTACATTCGAAGGTAAAGTCCAAGCTTATGACGGAGTTGAAAATTCATTACTTTCTCATTAGTATAACGTTACTGCTATAAAATAATGAGGGAACTCTTGTATAGATTTAAAGCTTCTATCGCGTATACAATTATTTTGCACTAACATGTATTTAATGTAAGTAGGGAAAGGCCGTAGTGACGCTATGAATGTGAGCATGATGATTGTGGGTTCGATTTTAATTTAGGGAAATGTTTATATTTAAAATATGAAAATTTTTGGGATTCCGTACCTTTTAAAGAATAAAGGAACCTTTATCTCAAGAACGCTTGGAGATATCGAGTTTAAATTCAAATCATATACTCATATCTGCGGCCCCATGATTTTTTGAAAAAAAATTTTACATTTACTTAAAAAAAATATATGGCTGTTTATACAGCAAACGATGCGTATTTCGATACTATGAGGAATATCAACATTTATTGGGTACTTCCGTTTGAACTGTAATTATGAAATTTGGCAGCTAGCTACCTGTACCAAAACTTTTCAATTCAGGAAAAAATCGGAAAATTATAGATTTGTAGTTAAATCCTAAAAAATAATGGCCTTACTGGCTGGCTCATACTTTTATTTACGTAGTTATATGGATGTATGGATCATACATTTATTTATGTAAATATATATAGATATTTCCTAAATTTTCGTATTAAGCAAAAAAAATTAAAATTCTTATATCGATGGCTCCTAAGTATATGGGCCAAACTAACAATTTGGCAATTTTGACTTTTTTATGCCAAACGCATTCTATTGATATAGTTTATCAGGTCAGCTATTAAAAAAAATAAATTTCTGCATAGAAACAGGACTTTTTGTTAGAATATAACGGCCTATCTAGCATTCATTTAAGCGTATAAGGGCTAAATAGTAATTTAAGACTTCTACGCGGGGAATTTCTACACATTTATTTATGTTTGGGGCCAATCAGCCAGATTGATACTTATACGCTAAACAAAGCAATGGTTGCATTGTGTTGACTGAAAAAGTTTAGTATTGTTTTTATTACGTTCGTCATTAGATAGATGAAAAAAAAACCTCTCTTTTTCACCAATTATGACATAGAACGGCCAAAGTGGTAAATTTGCCCATGTACGTGTTTTATTGAGAAAAAATATAGGCTCTAAAATATTTTTTTACTTTTGAGTTATTGGGGCGTTATCTTTACATATACATTTTTTACTGTCCCATTTGCTATTTAAAGCCAGAAATAAGCTTTATAATTGCATTTTAAGTTTGATTTAAGATTTCGGAGTGACTCTACATAGACAATCAAAATTATACATCAGAAAATTAATCTAATAACATGCTTATTTCTAATAATAATCATTAATCAAGTAATATATCTACTGCCTTAAGTTTCAGGAAAAAAACTTACTAAGAAACGTGACAGTGGATTAATGAATAGATTCAAAACTAATAAGACTTAAAATTACAGAAAAAGCATATATGTGATAAGAAATAGGAAAAATTTTAGTAAATTGTTAGAGCTCATTTATGTTAAATATATTGTATTTGAATGACTTGATGAAGACACGAGGCGTGATACACTTCATAAGTTTTAGATCGTTGGTAATTATTCTGAGCAATATGGATTTATTGACAACTGTGTCTTGGTGAAGGAGCATAAGCATGTGTCTGTGAATGCGACAGGTTTGGGTTCTATACTCCTCGGAGGAAATAAAATATTTTCACTTCTTCGCTCGACGAAAATTGCGATGTTTGACATGATTAATGATTCAACCTACAAAAAAAATGCCTACAGAATTCGGCGGAAAGTGGAGAGCAGAGCGCCCTAGCACTAAGCTCCCTCTGCCTATCCTGCTTTATACGGAATGCAAAATAAAGCTAAGAAAAAATTAAATATAAGTAGTAATTATAAAAAATAACTATTACAAAGGATGATGATGAACTAATTTATACGAAATTATTTATTCATGTATATTATTTGTATCATATTATAATAGACATGTATAATTTGTGTCTTACCTATAATAAAATCGAAATACAGACTACTGGATGCAAGAAAATACTTATTAATATCATTAGCTGTGGGCCAAAAATAATAAATACTTCAATCAGTAAACCTATAATAGTCTAATTCAGTTCAAAATCAAATGAAATAGTCAGCGATATAATTAAACTAAAAACTGAAGAAAAGTGTGACGATTTCAGATTTTGATCCAAAGCTTAACTGTAGTGGCCAAAATCAAAGCAAGATTTTGTTAATGTAAGCGATAAGCATCTTATTTTAACATAATTAAAAACATTATTTTCTTAACACAGGCTATACTCTAAATGAAGGCCACCTCGTGTGCCACCATTTAGAGAACTTCAAAATATAGCTTCTAGATTCGATGATTTTAAACAAAACGGAGTTGTTATAGCTAGCTATACTACAATTAGATACAAAATTTATGACATTAAAGAGATTCTATTTTAATTCAAAATAAAAATTCCCGGTTTATTCAGGTTAAAAACTCAACGGGACATATGTACAACTCAACAAACATACAAAATGTGTTTTGTTTTCTATCAGTTGAAAATTATAGAGGGACCTAATACAAAATATTTACGTTTTATAATATAAAAAGATTTGTATTGAAAGTCACATTAAAATCTTAGATCAGCCAGTACGAACAAGAAAACAATTTGGAGAAATGGTTATTGCTGTTATAACCAGGTGTTACCGATAAAATTTTGTAAGAAGAAGGACTTGCGTCATTTATGTTGAAAATTATTAAACCACTAGATTATAACAACTTATTAACCGACTGGTTGTGGGTTCGATCCCCACTCGAGGAGATGAAATATTTATTTAAATTTATATTTTTATTTCTTCGCTCTGGTGTCGAGGTAAGGCGCGGCGTTGAGTTCAACACGCAATGCCTCCAGAATTCGGCAGAAAGTGGAGTATGGAGTGTCTTAAGACTAAATTCTCTCTGCCTACCCTGCTGTGTGCGGGATACAGCGTGAAGCTGATATAAAAATTAACTAAGGCGATTAAAGTTTTTTAACTTTAATCGCATCTAATTATATTGTATCAAATAAGACAATAAGTAATTTTATCTTTTTATTTTTTAATTAATGTTATAGAGACTTTTTTTTTTGTCTGTCCACGTCAATTCTTTTTTTTTATTAAAGCTAAACTTTTACTAAATGGAATAGTTAGATCTTAGTAAAATTCAACATTCAATTAAGCTTTTCTTTAAGAAATACAATATATACAAACAGAGGACCAAATAATAATAATTTTTGGGGCTGATTATTTTTTAAAACAATGTGTAAACGCGATTTTTTTTCTATTACTTAAATGATCTAAGTGAAAACTCAGTTATTATGTTACCAAATCGTATAACATATAAGTCTCTATGTGACATAGTTACCACAATACCTAACTTACTATCATTAGTAATAATCTGTTGTTATCCTAGTCTCATTATTAATCAGTTTTATAACTATATCAGTAAAATATGAAAAAAATATTATATTCTGTTATTTAGCATAATACGCGTAAAACAGCCAATGTAGTACATTGGCCTTTTTAGAGTGTTTTTAGATAAGAATAAATATAACAAAAACTAACGTATAAGGGCCATTGTGCAGTAAAAACAAAACTAGCATAAATATAGTTGTCTTAGCTGATAAGCAAAGTTTCGTTTTCTTCGGATGTACCAACATAAAATTATAGCAAATTTAAACTTTGGAAGCCTCTCCTGTAAAGTTGTGATTTCGCACTTTGACCCTTATACTTAGGAGCCATCGATATTTGAAGTTTTATACAAAGCGTGACGACATTCAGCGCTGTATCTACAAACCTTACCATCCACCATATACTTAAAACTACTTAATTTCATTCAGTTAAAAGTCTCAACAGTGTCAAATGCCATGTTTCGTTTAAAGAACAGTAGCAATATCATTTACATAGTTATATCTAACATTTTTTCCCCAAGTGTGGAATAGCTCTTTAAAAATGTTAAAAATAATGTAAGTTCCATTTTTTGACTTTCATTCTATGTCCCGCATAAAGCACTGTAGGTTCAGAGAAGCTAATGTCGAAATGTTCTAGTTTCTGCATGAAAACAATATATATATATATAGAGGCCAGTCGTGGCGCAGCGGCACGAGGTGTGACTGTAAAACCGACTGGTTGTGGGATCGATTCCCACTCGAGGAGATGAAATATTTACTTAAAATTTATATTTCCATTTCTTCGCTTTGGTGTCGATGTTAAGTGCGGCGTTGAGTTCTGCCAATCAATGCCTCCAATGCCTCCATAAATCAGCAGAAAGTGGGGAACGGAGTGTCTTAACACTAGGTTCCCTCTGCCTACCCTGCTGTGTGCGGGATACAGCGTGAAGCTGATTTGATTTTTTTATATACACAAGATATTCTGTAATGAGTGGGACAACTCAACCGTATTGTGTCTTGACAAAAAATGGGAAATGAAAATAATCAAGATCCATTTACCCGAGTAGAAATCGAACCCGGAACCATAGCTCTTGCAGAGAGATGCTATCTCACTGCTACATTATATTACAAATAAAAGTTATAATATTGAATTAAAATTAAATTAAATTAGCTTCACGCTGTATCCCGCACACAGCAGGTTAGGCAGAGGGAACCTTGTGTTAAGACACTCCGTTCCCCACTTTCTGCCGAATTCTGGAGGCATTGCGTGTTGAGTGGCCGAACTCAACGCCGCGCTTAACCTCGACACCAGAGCGAAGAAATGAAAATTTAAATTTAAGTAAATATTTCATCTCCTCGATAGGGATCGAACCCACAACCGGTCGGTTTTGCAGTCACACCTCGTGCCGCTGCGCCACGACCGGCCTCAATAATATTGAAATTAAACATAATTTGTGGTAACCACTAGAAATATATAAACGGTAAAATTTTTACTATTCACAAAAGTGGAATATGTTAAAACAAACATCAAATATTTATTACGAGCTCCAATATATGTACATATGATTGCTTTTTTAATTTTTTAGTTTGCCAATTCCGTTGCTCGCATGATATGATACGTAAATAATATTCTTTATATTTATATCTTGAAAAAAAAAACAGAGTAGCCAGAGAAAATCTGGGAACCCTGTGTTAAGACATTTCGTTCCCTACTTTTACCCGAATTCCTGAGGCATTGTGTGGAGTTAGCGAACTCAACGCCGCGCTTTGCCTCGTTACTAAAGCGAGTAATGACAATAATAAATATTTTATATCCGCGAGTGGGAATCAAACCCACAACCGTCGCACTTACAGCGTATCCCTGTGCCACGATGGCCTCAACTTTTGCTGTTATTTTATATGTTTGTATTGTACTAATATGTACAGATATAAGAGAAATAAAACCAGTTAAGTGTGAGTCGACCTCGTACACCAAGGCTTCCTTATCAATTTCAGGATGGTTTGTAATGATTTACTCTACGAAATTCCTATAAATATTCAGTTTTCCTATTTTTTTTGTTATATAGGCTACTCCCAGTATAGGTTTTGATTAAACGACGAATTTGATTCAAAATGCAGCAAAGCCGAAACATACATTTTCATATCTTTTGATTGTGTTGACTTAGAAGCTTGATTTTTTCTGTACTTCAAGGGTTCATAGACTTGAACATTTAATATTAATTTCAAAATGATACCTTCACGCGATCTCGAGATAAATAGTCTTGATAAGGGGACAGACGGAACTTTTCAGGTACGTAAAAATGTATGAAGGGTTCCGCCCATTATCCATAAAAACGGCCAAATAATAGTCAAAGTTATAGTTTAAGTTTGTTGTAGGGGTGCCTTCTTAAATATTTATTTTATTCTGGTTTTTAAGTAATTGCTGTTATAACGGCAATAGAAATACTTGATTTGTGAAAATTTCAACTGTCACGGTTTATGAGGTAGCCCAGTTAAATGATAGACAAACAGACAGACAGATGGATAGTAATAGGGTTCCGTTTTACTTTTGTGTTCTACGGGATTGCGCCTTAGAAAGAACACAAAGAGCTCCTTACTTATAAATACATGTTTATATAGTAAACGCAAACATGCCTATATTAAGTAATCTGTACATAAATATTTCACTTGCCGCGCCATATAAGAAAAAGTAGTACTACATCATCACTTTCAATAAGAAAAAAAATGGTTTATTCGAAACGAAGTTTCATGTACCTACCAATATATTACTAATATACTCAATTCGAGAACAACCGACGAAAATCATTTATCAGAAAGGAAAATCTATCACATATATATATAAAAAAATGTAACCGATATACATTAATCTAAAAAGTCACAACACATCAATAATAAGAAGAAAAAAAGGGGCTGATATATGATCAATCACAAGACAAGTTGAGCGATCACAGTATTGCGAATGGATTTGCCACGATTCATTAGGCTGAGATCATTTATATTTTTTATTGAAATATCTTAGCAGTGCACGGTCCTTGGTTGACTGAAACGTCTATATGTATATACATATAAAAATATTGTTTTCACTAAAATTGAAATTGACATTTGTTGTATGCAGAGAAATATATTCTGACAGTTTCTGACTCCAGAAATCAGTGGAAAATAGGAAATACAGTGTCGTAACACTAAGTTTCATCTGCCTACCCTGCTATATACGGGACATATACGGGTATATACGGGACGGGAAGCTAAAAAAACAAACGATAGTACCCTCCAGACCTAAACCACAAAAACTTCTAAACCGATTTTGATGTAACTTACGCTTTGATTCCTAGGTTGGTTTAAATTGAAAAGGATCATCTCGGTAAGATTTTCATTTACTTACGAAATTTAGCACACGTACTCTGAAAAATATATCATCATCGTACTCAAACATTATCCACATTTTCTATTTTATTGAAGTCAGTGAATGAAATATTTCAAATCGTAGACATAACAAATAAACTATTTAGGTTACGTCAAATACAATAATAAAAACAAAATTGAAGGTAAATGTAGAGTCACTAGAATTTTCCAGACAAGGGACATATGAAATAAAACATATTTTAAATAAGAACACTGGCATATTTTGTTACAATAAAGCTATAACAATTATATAATATTATTATAAAAGAAAGATTAAACAACTTCTACTACTATTACCCTACGCATAATTACTTTGTTAGTGTTAGTGCAGAGAGAATCTGGAAACGTAATGTTAAATCACTCCGTTCCCATTAAGACACTTCCCACACCTTCTGCTGAGTAATTAAAGTCAGTGCCGCGCTTTGTCTTGTTACTAAAGTGGGTAAATAATAATTTTACGTTAATTTTATTCTCGTCAGTGGGAATCGTATGCACACGCATACAGTCATATGCTTGTACACTTGCGCCACGACGGCTTAAGTTAAAAAAGTTCGTTTTTTTTTTCAGCTTCAGCAAACAAGATAGTCAAAGAGAACATTATTTAAGTGAAATCATTTACACCCCAAAGTAGAATTAATCCCTATAAAATAGCTAATATTCATAACATATTCATTAAAATAGTTATATTGCAGCAATTTTTCCGAACAAATTATTTTATATTGGTAAAACCTTTTTAATTATGAAACCGATTTAGATCATCGCCAGTCGTGGCGCCGCGGCACGAAGTGTGACTGTAAAACCGACTGGTTGTGGGTTCGATCCCCACTCGAGGAGATGAAATATTTACTTAAATTTATATTTCCATTTCTTCGCTCTGGTGTCGAGGTTAAGCGCGGCGTTGAGTTCTGCCACTTAACACGCAATGCCTCCAGAATTCGGGAACGTGGGGAAAGGAGTGTCTTAACACTAGGTTCCCTCTGCCTACCCTGTTGTGTGCGGGATACAGCGAGAAGCTGATTTAAATAATAATTTTTAACAAAAAAATCAAATTCTTTATTTACAACTCCTGTTGTAAATAAAGAATTTGATTTTTTTGTAGGGTTAGGTTAAGTTCAGATTATAGGATCCTTCCTATAATCTGAACTTAACCAAACCTTCATCAAACAACCCTTTCAAATAAAAAAAAATGAATAAATTCTGCCGAATTCTGTAGGCATTGCATGTTGAGTGGCAGACCCCGACGTCGCGCTTTGCCTCGACACCAGAGCGAAGAAATAGAAATACAAATTTAAGTAAATATTTCATCTCCTCGAGTGGGGATCGAACCCACAACCAGTCGATTTTACAGTCACACTTTGTGCCGCTGCGCCACGACTGGCCTCAATTTTTAAGTAAAGTAAGTTAAAACTAAAATTACATTATTTATTATTTCCTTTACACATTTTAGTTCAAAGGTTAAATAAAATTCAAATCTAGAACACAGAATAACAAAATGTATAAAGTAAAAATATTCATGAATAATTTTCCTACTTTTTTTTCACGTTTCCAGCTCGAGTCGACTCTACTCTACTTATGTTTTAACATCTCACAGTTTTATTCGGAACGATTGGCACTTGACGTTTGCGGCTATTAAAATGTACTTATTCAACGTTGGGTTTCTTTTTTAGTTTACATAATATAATTTTGACCAGTTCTTTAGAGTATAAATGGAATTTCTTTGTAGTATAAATAGGAATGTAGTATTGAATCGTATTAAATGCATAGTATAAATTAAATGAGTTCCTCCAGTCAACGCCTTCGGAATTCGGCGGAAAGTGGGGAACATAGTATCATAACACTAGCCTCTAACACTAGCCCTCTGCCTATCCTGCTGCGTGCGCCATACAGCGTGAAGCTATCCTGCACACAGCAGGATATTAAATTAAAATCGTCAAGGCATACATTCTGACTATAAGCGCTATGGTTGTGGATTCAATTCTCGAGTTTCACCACTCAACGTGCAATATCTTTAAAATTTAGACGGAAAGTATGGAACGAATCTTGACAATGGGTTCCTCTGCCTACCATCATACAACATCTGTCCGTTCGGCATGCGGAAAGCAGTGTGAAGTTAATAAACTACAAAATTTAGATATAGATACTTTTTTTAATTTCCCATTTTATCCCTAGCGGGAAACATTATATTTTCTATGGCGGTGGTGGTTCTTAACATCGCACTCTAAATCGCTCTACACTCTGATTGCTAAATAAAATAATTCATTTTTTCAAAATTGAATGAATTTGTAACAGAAAAATTACTGTAGAAGATTTTTTGTCGTATTAAATTTAAAAAAATCCATTTAAAAGAAAAACTAAAGTAATAGTAACTAAAGCCGTTAACATAAAAGAAAAAGGAATTGGCAATTATAACAGAAACTAAACGACTATTTAGTTGGAAAACAGTATTCGTATAGCTTAAAAAAGAGTATCAATTTCATTATATATATATCCATACCTATATTATAAATTCGAAAGTAACTCTGTCTGTCTGTCTGTCTGTCTGTCTGTCTGTGCCGCAATCAGGGCCAAACCGCTAATTCAATTGTAATAAAATACTCATATAGAGATACTTGAGAGTCTTCGGATGAACATAGGTTACTTTTCTTTCTCACATTTGTAATATTGTCGATATATACTAATATATTAAAATATTTTTCAATTTGACAGGTAATTTATTCCGCCATGTTAATAACAACCGACCGTTGCTAAGCAACGGCTTGCAAAGTTTATTTGTTGTTATAAGCAAACGTCACCCAAAATGAGCTTGCTTAACGCATACATGGCGGGCGCCGACTCAACCTTATGAGATACATAAAAATAATGTTTTACAAAAATATTGTCCTTTAAATAATGTTTAAAAAAGTCCGCGATGGTATATGTTTATCTCTGAAGGTTGAGCAAAAGTTACCATTTTAATTAATTTACTTTATATAATATTTATCGGGTTTTTGTTGTATGTATTTTCTATAATTTGATATTGATCGTTATATATGAAAATGAATATAATAGTCACTTTTAGCATTTAATCTAGATTGAAATTATAGTTTATTGCATAACATTCTAATAAATCATTAAGGAGATGTCACTGATTCGAAATTGACGGTTGACGGTTTTGTAAATTTTCATACATTTTCGAACTACTGTTATTTTTTATGTAATTATTTGCTGTTTATAATTAATTTATACTTTTCTTTGGTTCTTCGCTTATTCAAGTAGTAGATTAGTTAGATTTTCATAAATTTCTTGGTGTAGTGTAAGTTGCGGCCCTGCGCGGCGTCGGCATAATATTACATAAGTATTTATTATTTAAGGAAAGAATTCATCAGGTTATTTCATCTCGGTTGGATGGTTATCTATACCGTTGTTATACACCTTATAAATTATAGTTTTAGTTTTTTGGGATTTTATTTGATATTGCTCGCAAAACTTATCATATTTAATGTAGAAGGGACTTTAGTTATTTCATATAGTATAAGGAATACGTGTAAAAGATTTTTCCCGGGTCAGCAAAATCGATCACTGAAAGTCCAATAAAAATCAGTTCAGTTATTCTGGACATTAGCTCGGGGAAATAGAAAGACAGGTAGAGACAAAAAATATAATATTTTTTATTTTATTTGAGTATTATGTAAATAACCACATGCACTTGCAAAAACATATCACAACACATTTAATTTTAATTCTTTTAAATATTTATTTTACTTTGATGATATTAATAATGTAGCTGGTTTTGTTTATTTTTTTTTAATGATTATTTTAATATGATTACGTTTACTTATATTTTTTTTTCATTTAAATTAGTAAGATATCTTCAAAAACAATTTTATAAAAATATCTAATAAGCATTCGTATAGTTTAAGCGGGCGAAGCCGCGTCCGGGTCCGCTAGTATATATATATATATATATATATATATATATATATATATATATATATATATATATATATATATATATATATATATATATATATATATATATATATATATATATATATATATATATATATATATATATATATATATATAGAGAGAGAGAGAGAGAGAGAGGCCAGTCAATCGACCGGTTGTGGGTTCGATCCCTACTCAAAGAAGTGAAATATTTATTTATATTTATATTTTTATTTCTTCACCAGAGGGTGTGAAGAACGGAGTGTCTTAACACTAGGTTTCCTCTACCTACCATGCTGTGTGCGGGATACAGCGTAAAGCTGATCTAGTTGTATTAAAAAAATCATTTCATGCTGCCCGCATTAGCAGAAGGAACCTAATTTCAAAACACTCAGTTTTCTGTGTCCGAATTCAATCCGAATTATCCCGCACACTGCAGAGTAGACAGAGAGGAAACCTAATGTTAAGACACTCCATTCCCCACTTTCTGCCTAATTCTGGAGGCATTGCGTCTTGAGTGACAGAACTCAACGCCGCGCTTGTCTGCGACACCAGAGCGAAGAAGTGGAAATATAAATTTAAGCAAATATTTCATCTCCTCGAGTGGGAATCGAACCCACAACCAGTCGATTTTACAGTCACACTTTTGTGCCCCTGCGCCACGACTGGCCTCAACAAAATGGCGGAATCTAAATTTTACACAAAATATAAAGTGGTCATATGGGTATCAAATGAAAGGGAAATTATTTTTAAAATACAATAAATCATAATAAATAAATCTAGCTTGTATTTACAAAGGTTTATTAATTAATATTTTAAGGATTTATAATAACTTTTCAAGGTACACAAAAAGAACCAAGTGTCAAGACATTAGAATTTAAGACATTGCGTGAGTGGCGCAACTTAAGATCGCAATTTTTATACTAAAAGGAGGATACATAAACTTTACTCCAAATGATGTTATGACATATTTATATAAATATTTTCATATATATTTAAAAATTGGTTACAACTTTATTTTCAGAATTTTCAACCCTATTTACTACCAATAAGACTTATTTTAATTGACAGCAAATTAAAAACAGCTTTGGGAACTTTTTTCTGTCAATTAAACAAAAAACTTTCATACATACAACTTAATTTAAGTCATCAAAATTGACTTTTACGTGTTGTTACTAGAATTTCCTATTGCCAATAAAAATAGTCTGTTCACAGTCCATCCTTAACCTCCCTTAGGGATTTTAGTGAAGTATCAGTTCGATACACAATTATTCGAGATGTTTTTCCAGATGAGCGCGTGAAAAATACTATAGAGAAAATCTGACGGCTTTCTTATTGAAGCTCAGTGGTGTTGTAAATGTATTTATTTAAAGACTTAAAATTACGAAAACGAAACAACATTTGTTCTTAAATTTATAAAATAGAAACAATTTGTGTAATATATAAAGCAAATTACAAAACAAATATAAGACACTGTCGTGGCGCAGTGGCGCAGTATCTGACTGTAAACACGACGATTGTGTGTTTTATTACCACTTAACGCAACTCAACGCCGTGCTTCATCTATGAAAATAAGAAAATAATAATATTAAGCAATTCATTCCCCCGAAAGGAAATCTAACCTACAACTATCGCGCTTAAACACGCTAGTGCCACCGTAATCCTTATATTTTCTTTAAAAATATGAATAAACTTACTCTTTCCAATTTATAAAAATCTCACAAGAGCTAGCTAGAAAGCATTTCTATTCAAATTCAATACACACGCTTATATTAGGTATAGCTACAGTAGATTTTATGATCGAATGGGCAATAGCAGGTAAATCGCAATTCACTATATAAATATTTGAAAGCCCGCCTTGTCCAGGTGATGCATCGGGTGATCTATCATTTATTTTAACGTCACGTATCCATTACCACGTCGATATGACCGCAAAATATGTTTAAAATAATGATACTATGTATATAAAACCTGAGTCATAGTGGTTTTAAATGTTATGTGTGTCAATAGCGTTCTTTGAGTTTTAGGCGATGGATGTAGGTTCGATTCTTACTTACGTAAACGTTTAGATTTGAAATTATTTTCATTTTTCTGATTTGTTTAGCGCTGGGTTGTGCAATTTAAAGATAAGCGTTGCAAGTTGGTGTACGATAAATTTATTTTTTGTAACAAAGCATTTAAGGTTTTCCTACTTTTGAGGCATTTAATTTTTTTATTGATAATCAGCGTCACGCTGTTATCCTGCATGTAGCAGAGTTGCCAGAGGGAGTCTAGTGTCAAGACACTCCGCTCCCCACATTCCACTGATTTCTGTAGACATTGTGTGTTGAATGGCAGAATTTAACGCTGCACTTTGCCTCAACTCCAGAGCAAAAAAATTAATTTAAATAAAAAAAATCGGTTTCAAGCTGTTTCCCGCACAAAGAAGGGTAGGCAGAGAGAATCTAGTGATAAGACACTCCGGTCTCCTCGTTTCCTCTGAATTTTTCAAGGCATTGAGTGTTAAGTGGCGAAACTCAACGCTGGGCCTTTCAGAGCGAAGAAATGGAAATAATAATTGAAATAAATATTTCATTTCATCGAGTGGGGATCGAACCCACAAACAGTCGCTTTTACAGTCACACTTTGTGCCCCAGCGCCACGACTGGCGTCATTTACGTATTTTTTTAAGGAAAATATATATACCTACCTAATGAAGTCATTCAAAATAAAAAAAATATTTCAAAGGCATCTCCATTTTCAGCCCGAAGAGGTGTAGTTATGAAAACACACTACAGATATCACTCATGGTAGTATTTTTTTTGTAATATTTATAAAAAATACAATATTTTTCCAAAATAATTTTTGGAAAAATATATTTCATTCTTATATGAAAAATTAAAAAGAAAAACTAGAATTAATGTCTACAATACTTTTAACGTAACTGGCGTAGACTTCCTTCCGTACCAAAACATAGAGCTAGCCACGGTTGTATTCACAAATGATTTTTCACGTCAAAACCAGTTGGTCAGGTAGTTAATGGAAACAGGAAACATAAATAATGGTATAAAGGTTAAGAAATCAGTTTGAATCTTTGAACTAAAGAGTAAATACAGAGTTAAGAGTACGCGTTAAAGTTTACTCATTCAAAAGATGTAGAGTTAAAGACTAGTCGTGGTGCTAGGGCACAAGCGTGCGACTATAAACGCGACAGGCTATGGGTTCGATTTCCTTAAATATTAATTTATAATATTAGGTAGAGATAAAACATAGAGTTCCACCACACACACGCCGAATTCGGTGGCAAGTGGTAACACAAGTGTCTTAATGGGAATGGAATGTCTTAACACAAGATTTCTAGGTTCCCTCTGCCTACTCTGCTGTGTGCAAGCTACAGTGTGAAGCTAATATAAAGTATAATAGTAAGATTATTTGCATGCTTGATCTGTGTATTATTATTATTATTTTTTGTTTGTCATTCTTCTTCTTTTTTTTGTCTGTATAGCAGTTGATGTTGTTAAAATAAAGTTTAAATAAATAAATAAATAATAAAGACGTAGAGCTTTCTACAAGGTCTTTTTTTCTATGGCTCAAATAAGCGGAACATAACGCCGCATTTTGTTTTGTTAACCCCCGAGTGGGCATTTATATTTTCGATGAACGAGAGTGATTTTTGCTCAAATCGAGCCATTACCTGATGAGTGGCGAAATTTAATAGCAAAAATTTTTATATCTGCTCTGGTAGAGCGGGGAAATAACTATAATATAAAAATCCCCGAGTGGGAATCAAACCCCAATCCACCAAAATGACATTGATATCAAATTTATATACTTTTTCGAGCTCATATAAAAATTTTAAACCACAATCGTTCCGACTACCATATAGGCTTAGTGGTCAGAACGCTTGGACGGTTTCCAAGAGACACGGGGTCAAATTAATAAGTTTATCTAAAAAAGATTTTTTCTTTCCTAAATATAAAAAAATACTTGAAATATATTAAAAAATATATTATGTTAAATTTAAAATTGAATTTCAAACATGCATTACAAATAATTGCAAAAAAATCCTGTCGATATGGGTGTTATTGCGGTAGTAAATTGGCGTTGGTACAAGGGGCAAATCCTTTTTACGAGATTTACTGGCGGGATTCTGTTGCTCGTTTCGTTGTTGCGGCGCCTACCTATCGGTGAAGGGTCTAAGTTTTACACTATTTTTTATATAGAATGTATTAAAAAGTAAACTTCTTAGAATTAGATTATTTTTAGAACGCTACAAATTCTTAATGCTTTAAAAAAATCTAGTATTAGATTATTAATAATATTGTCAGTACAGACTTAAAATTAAACGAAAACTTGGCTTATGTTTAACAATAAAAATTGAATTCTACTTTAAATTGATGTTTTAGGCATAATAAAGTATCAATTTTCCTAGAAAAATAAATTATTATTTAGGTACATATGTACATATTATTATACGAAAATTGTTATAGATATTTAATGGAATTACTTAATTTTCTTCACTTCTAATTTTTAGAATGAACTACTAATGAAAATGTTTATATACACTCCTTTTTGATTTAATCAAGAGTGCAAAAAAGTTCATCGGCTTTGCAAAAAATCTGATATATGTTTCTTTGAATTTAAGAAATACTAAATAGCCATTGTATTTTAACAGAACGCAACATCCGACGTTATACACGACGATTATGGTTCCATAATTTTTTTTTTTTTCATTTTCTTGCTCTGGTAACAAAAATCAAGTAGAAAGCGAGGTAGGGAGGAAATGAAGGAGAGTTTTTTACGAAGTTCTCTCTGCGTACTCTGTTATAATTGTAATATTGCGTGAAGCTAAACTGAACTAAGAAAAACCATCATACAAAATACAAGATGGTAGCAAAAATTAACATTTTTTTTTCCACTAGTCGCTTATCATTCACACCAATCAAAGCCTTAGGTCTTAGACCGAAGCCGGAGTTCAAGCAGAACAAAGGTATCCTATTGCCGCATTTTTTATTCCGATACTACCCTCAGTTCAGATTAGAAAGATTTATATAGCGATACTTAATCTTTTTGTTTACTTCATATTGTTCGGTGTTTGGATCTGATCGAGTATGTACTGTTAACAGCAGGCTTCCTTAAATTAGAAGGAACATTTTTTAAACATTTTTAAAGTGGTATTCCACACTTAGATTCTAAATAAGTATAGAAGGAACATTTTGAATGTCATTTTGCATGAGACCAGTCGTGGCGCAGCGGCACGAATGTGACTGTAAAACCGACTGGTTGTGGGTTCGATCCCCACTCGAGAAGATGAAATATTTACTTAAATTTATTTTTCCATTTCTTCGCTCTGGTGTCGAGGTTAAGCGTGGCGTTGAGTTCACACTCAACACTAGGCATTGGCCTCAATTTGGCAGAAAGTGGGGAACGGAGTGTCTTAACACTAGGTTCCCTCTGCCTACCCTGCTATGTGCGAGATGCAGCATAGTTTACTAAATAAAATAAAAATACAAATTCAGACACTCCGTTCTCCACTAGTAGTAGTAGTTTTTTTTTTATAATTAAAATAAATTGATAAAATTGTAAACGATAACTTTTAATATCTATTATTTCACATATTAAGGAGAAATAATAATAGATTTTTATAAAAAAAAACTCATTAAACGTTGTCTTGTAGTGTAAGCATAAAAAATAAAATAATAAATACTATTTAAAATGAAGTTTGGCAATAGTCTTTAAAAGAGGTCCCATTTAGACATCTCGTATAACCAGATAATTTTAATTGATACATTTACATGCACTTTTAAAAAACTAGTAATGCCTCTAGTTTTTAAAAGTGTGAAAAATACAGTGTGAAATTGATTGATTATAATGCCTTAATCAATCAATTTCACACTGTATTCCGCATAGAACAGAATAGGCAGAGGGAACCTATTATTTTTTTTTCGCCAAATTCTGGAGGCATTGCGTGATGAATAGCGTAACTCAACGCCGCACTTTGCCTCGACACCAGATTGCATAATTGAAAATATAAATTAAAATCAATATTCATTTCATCTAGTGGGCATCGAACCTACAACAAGTCGCGTTTACACTAGTGCCTCAGTAGTAAATAGTAGTAAAAAAAACTACAATTTCAGAAAAAATATCACTAGAAAATACCAGGTAAGGTAGTTTTTAAAAAAAATAGTTATTCCGATACACGGTGGAGGTGTTGATTAACGCCGGCTTTGAGCCGTGGGCGCTCATTATTTTTCTCATTAGCACAGTGCTGTCTACTACGATTAAAGATGATGAGGGTAGCTAGTACTGTGTGCACAGAGAGGGGAATTACCGCGCGACCTTGCTGCGACTTGGAAGTGAAATTATTTGCTTTTCTTGTTATTTATTGTTGAATTATTAATTGAGGCCATTCGTGGTGTAGCGGCATAAAGTGTGACTGTAAACGCAACGGGTTGTGGATTCGAACCCCACTTGAGGAAATTAAATATTTATTTAAGTTTATATTTTCACGCGGCGTTGCGTTTCGCCATTCAACTGCGTGTTGCCTCCGAAATCAGGTGGGAATGGGGAACGGAGTGCCTTAGCATAAGGTTCCCTCTGCATACCCTGCTATGTGCGGGATAGAGCGTGAAGCTAATTTATGTTAATTAATGAATGTTAAATAATAATAATCTCGATCTTTAAAACTTATCAGTCAAAGCTAGTTGTGGTGTAAGGGCACAATCGTTCCACTGTAAACACGACAGATTGCGGGTTAGCGTAGGCGCAACCCACAGGAAAGCGCAGCAAGATATAAATTACCTTGATCTAATACAAATATAAAAAAATTGAGGCCAATGATGTGGGAATGAGAAAATATCAAAAAAATAAGCCGATGATGATGCTTTGGTAAAATAACTGCGCTGTGTTTAGTCAGTCATACCATTTAAGACGTATATATATATAATATCTGGAACATTGGGCAAAAAATGGGAAATAGAGTGTCTTAACACTCATTTTTCCCTGCTTACCCTGCTATACACGGAATACAGTATAGAGCTACACTTTAACTCACTTAAAGAAAAATCCTAATATATAATTTTGAAATCCTAAAGTTATCAAAAATTACATTCTACATCAACCAATTTCCGAATATAATAAACTAAAATTATATTTCAAAACAACAAAATCTCTTGTCTTTACCGCCGTATGCGAGTAATGCGTCATTAACTGGCATCGACGTTGTATACAGTTAATGACGTCATAAGCTATCAGCCATTAGTTGAGCGGAGCTTTACGCTCGCTTGGTGCTCTATGTGTTCCGAAATTATTTATAAGCGAATAATTCTATATGGAGATTTTCTATGTTTGTTCCGTTATACGAGGTTTATGTCTGTTAAATGGATCGTTATTTTTATAATCAGCTTCACGCTGTATCCCGCACACAGCAGGGTAGGCAGAGGGAACTTAATGTTAAGACACTCCGTTCCCCACTTTCTGCCGAACTCTGGAGGCATTGCGTGTTGAGGGGCAGAACTCAACGCCGCGCTTAACCTCGACACCGGGGCAAGAAATGGAAATATAAATTTAAGTAAATATTTCATCTCCTCGAGTGGGGATCGAACCCACAACCAGTCGATTTTGCAGTCACACCTCGTGCCGCTGCGCCACGACTGGCCTCAACTTTATTTTTATAGAAACTACTAAATAGCATACAAGTCAGGCTCGCAATACTGGCAAGCATGACTCGTGCTTTTCCAGTTTTTGTAGATTCGATCTCAACTAGTTCATTTCATTTTCAGACTATGGTAGAGTTAAAAAATAAAAATACAGCGCGGCGTTGAGTTTCACCACTCAAAAGAAAATATTTCGATAATTTGGTGAAAAGTAGAATATTAAATGTATGAACACTAGGTTCTCTATGCCTACCCTGATATATGGTAAAAGACATTATGCAATAACAACTTAAAATATAAAATTTAATTAAAATTTTAATAAATTTTCATATGTTTGTAAGTTGCTATGAAACGCTACGCAAAATATTTTCGTAGCACAGCATAGTGCTACGAAATTGTTACTCATGTTATTATGTCATTTAAATTAGATTTTATGCAGCACACTCTATTTTAAGTTTATTTTGTTACTTTATTATTTATATTTGTACATACATTACATAACAGCGTTAAGTTCCGCTACTCAACATGCAACGCCTTCAAAATTCGGCGGAAAGGAAATTTAAGAAATTTTTGGAAATAGGGTGTTTTTACATTATGTTCCCAAATTCCCTCTGCCTACATGAGCGTGTAGACAGAGGGAACGTGATGCTAAAAAAATTACATTACATAATAATGGATTTAATACTAAGAAGTATAAGTATTT
Source organism: Heliconius erato x Heliconius himera (assembly GCA_013421005.1). NCBI lineage: Eukaryota > Metazoa > Arthropoda > Insecta > Lepidoptera > Nymphalidae > Heliconius > Heliconius erato x Heliconius himera. The sequence continues at coordinate 82,333 of JAATLQ010038054.1, read as the reverse complement.
CTTACACAAAAAGTTGGTATGAAGGGTCTTAACACTAGGATCCTATCACTTACTTTGGCATGAAGGAAAGCATACGAAGCTGTTTACAGAAATACGACTTCGATATAGTCAATTTTCTATTTCTTTTATATATTACGACTTCATAAATTATATAACTAATAACCATAATATAAATAAATTATAAAAAAAAATATTTCAAAATGTAAAAATGTCTAATAAAAAATATTATGTTAATATAAACAAACCTTTACTATATATCCTCGTTAAGAACTGCTGGCTGACGGTTTAAGTACTTATATTTGTGCACTAATCTTAGGATCATGTTAATAAAGACTGAAAAGTTATAGCTTTACTTGGTTTAATCTAGCAAAATCTTAGACACTGCCATGTTTTTAATATTATATTATTTTTCTTTTCCAGATATTCACTTTTTGTATAATTGTGTTCTATTTTCACATTACATGGATATAATATTACAAAGTATATGTCAAAGTATTCGATTATATTGACAATCAGCAAGTTACTCTACTTGTTTTGTTAGATTTCTTGAATGCCTTCAATACTGTAGACATTGATATTTTACTAGTCATATTAAAGTCTATAATTTTTTCCTCAACGGCTACTGAACGGTTTTCTTCACACAGTCTTGGCCGCAGACAAAATGTTATACTTGATAGTACAGTCCTCATTAAGCCATATTAAGCTGGTGTGCCTCAGGGTGGTGTGCTGTCTCCACTACTTTTTTCCAATTTCATTAACTTTCTCATTCTACACATGTCGTCCTGTTATCATCTTTACGCTGATGATTTACAAATTATTACAACAGCAGCCACGAAAGAAATTTCTAGCACTGTTGCTAAAATTAACTCTGACTTTCAGTTAATAAGTATGTAGTGTAAATCTTTTGAGCTTTTCTTAAACCCAAATAAATCTCAGATATGTATATATTTGAAAACTCTAAACAACTATTTAAATTACATGTACCTCCACCACCAGCTTCACTTGATAATATTTGTTTAGAGCCTAATGTGAGTGCTTAGAATTAGAAATTTATAATAAGGTTTTTTTTGGTCACTCCACGTTTCTGAGCTTCATCCTAGGGTTTTCTTCGCCTTAAAGGGATAAAAGATGGAAGAACTCTTAAAAAGGTCGAGCGGCTGCAAAATCTTATTTATAAGATTATAAATATATAGATTTATATTTGGACTGAGAATGTACGATCATGTGTCACAGTTTGGTATTCAATTGAAATGGCTCTCCATAAAACACTGACGTAATCTACATTCTCTCACACTCCTTTATACTATCCTTTACCATCCGATTGTTGCTTCGTAACTTAAAAACGTTTTAAGTTCTTGAAGTCGAACTCCCTTTCTGCCCAATGTCTCCGTTCCCGCACTGAAAACCTCCTGAAAATACCTTTGTCCCGAACGAAATGCTATAGTGAGTCCTTTAATATCAAACCAGTACAGCTTGGGAATGAGCTGCCACTAAATATATTAGACCGTCTCAGACGGTTGGAACATTTAAACGCCGTTTTAAGCGTGCGCCGTTTTATGTGTGTATTTATATATGTATGTATGTAAATGTACATGTATTAATCTGTATATTTAGTTTTAATTATATTTTATTAATTATACAACACTTTTTACATCGTTCTGCCTTCTTTTTTATAGAACCTTTATTGTCGGTTGCCTGTAAGATATCGAGATAAGAGATCTTATATATACTGTGTATATCAAATATATAATCCAATTGTAAACGTGCAATAAAGTGTTATTGTTATTTATATTGTTAGTTCTGAAGGCTTTGCTTGTTGAGTGAGTGGCGGAACTCAACGCCGCGCTTTGCCTCGACACAAAAAAAAAATCTTTCATTTCCCCGAGTGGAGATTGAACCCACAATCAGTCGAATTTACAGTCACACTTTGTGCCCCTGCGCCATGACTGGCCTCATATGTATAAATGTAGAAATTTATATACTTTTTAATATATATCATTTACAACCATATAAAAAACAAATACAATATGTGAATGATATTAACTTGATTCTAATAAAGAAATCCTTTGTTTGTTTGTTGTCCATTACTCAAATAACCGTGTACTCCAAAATACACATATGGAGATATCAGATAAATGAAATGTAATACCGCTGTTTTGATAACATGCTGAATAAGCTTGGGCTTGTTGTATGTTATTACTAAATATAAATATACTAAATGTCCTTATTTCAATAAATTAAAACTAATTTTGAAGTGAGGGAAACCTTTTTTTGCTCATTATAAAATATTTCTTCGTAAAAATATGTATTGTAAAAATTGATATCTCGTATAAAGAATTATAACACAAAAAAATACATCGTTGTCCTTCAAAGATATTTTTATGGTTGCACCAATAACAAGTTATGGGTTGTGTAAGTTCTTTTAGAAAATATTGTATGTTCAAAAAAATATTATATGACACAGTCCTCTGAGTGGAAATTAAATATGTAATATTGTCATTTCCTCGCACTAGTAATGGGTATAATGTGGTGGAACTAACGACCACAGCAACAAAATTAAAATAATAAATATTTCATTCCCCTGAGTAGGAGTCGAACCCACAACCGTCACCTTTACAGTCCCATGCCTGTAAATTCTACGTCATAACGGCCTTAGACACAAGAATTACTAATAATTTATTATTTTCAGTACTAAATGGAAATCTAAATTTAAATAAATATTTAATATCCTCGATATTCCATAATAAATACAATAGGTACTCTAGATTCTTAACTATATAAGATATTTCAAAATCAGCTTGATCAACTAATACGCTATTATGACACCTCCATGCTGAAGCCACAACGCAGAAATAATAACGAGGCGTATTTGAGGATCACATAAATGGGACACCAGCGTGCGTGACGCGAATAAACCTTAACACGTTGTAGACGGTGACATCGGCTGGCTATAGGGCATCGTGATGCAGTAACAAAGTTTGACTTTAAATGATGTGATCGTGGGTTCAATCTCCACTCAGGAGAATGACTTAATCTTTTTTCATTTCCGCACTGGTATTAAAACATAATATCTCATAATTTCGACGAAAAATGGATAACGGAGTGCCTTAACTCTAGTTTCCCTATGTTTTGCTTATTTTTCCTTATATAGTAAAAAGAGAAAAATGAAAAAAAAATACTAAGATGGCGATACCAGCGCGCGTGACACGAATAAAGCTTAACATGTTGCAGGCGATGACATCGGTCGATTATGGTGTTTTGTGGTAATATAGATGGATTGTATTAGAAATTGAGTTTATACGATATTGATAAGATTTTATTATTATGTATTGTTTTGATAGAGAAAAAATATGTAGCTAACTAATATTTTATGACGGAGCTTTGAGTTAATAAAAGATGTTCAATGAATTAAAAGTAAGAAAAAAATTTTATATTTTAAGTTACTTAACAAGTTCTTGCCTATCCTTTAATTATTTTAGTTTATGGGGATTAGAAAAAGAAAATAGAGATCTATCATTTGGTTGTATATTTTCTACTATTGTTCATATATATTTACATACTACATGTATGTTATGTGTATAGCTCAAACGAGTTATATACATAACATAGTGACTGACTGACAACGCATAGTCGAAACTACTAGATTTAGAAAGTTGAGTGTAGGAGACACTAAGAGAAGAATCCCGAAATTACTTCACGAACGAAAAAAAACGAGATTTTACAATTTACATCTTTAAATGAAAATTATTTTTTTTACCTAATATAATAAAAAATAATTAATTTACAATATTCACATTGTGTATATAATCATTTCTGAAATTGATAAATTAATACACAACCATCTCGTTTTAGACACGTCTCGAGCTACAAAAGGCTTTTAGAACGACAGGCTGGCGTTATGTTTACTTTGTAGTGAGATTATTACTATAGCTGTATATTATATTATATATAAGGCCGTCGTGGAACAAAAGTACCGACTGTAAACGCGACGGTTATGGGTTCGATTCCCACTCGTGAGAATAAAATATTTCATTATGAGTTTTAAGAAAAATTATACAAAAAACCAACTTCTTCATTTTAAACGAATCCCATAATCAGAACTAAAGCAAATTTTCATCAAACTAGTAGAAATCTTACCAATAAAAAGAGAATCATCGAAATCGATTGGCGACATTCTGTCCAATCTCAAGATATTCTAGGTATGAGCGACGTAAATAAGCGCCGCAATTTATCTCGCCGGAGCCGAAAAATAAAAATAAATTTATTTCTCCGAGCGAGGATCGAACCTAACGTCTAGCGCCGCCAGTCTACTTCTATAAATAAAATAAATAAATCAGCTTCACGCTGTATCCCGCACACAGCAGGGTAGACAGAGGGAAACCAGTGTAAAGGCACTCCGTCCCCACTTTCTGCCGAATTCTGGAGGCATTGCGTGTTGAGTGGCAGAACTCAACGCCGCGCTTAACCTCGACACCAGAGCGAAGAAATGGAAATATAAATTTAAGTAAATATTTCATCTTCTCGAGTGGGGATCGAACCCACAACCAGTCGGTTTTACAGTCACAGTTCCTGCCGCTGCGCCACGACTGGCCTCTGAACTGCGATATAAGAAATCTTTAAATCACGAACAAACATAAATTCCAACCTAATTTCTTTATGCAATACAAAGCTGTATTAAATTTTACATGTAAAATCGGAAAGATGATTAAGGTTACAAAACATTCATTGCGTATTCTTTTCGCGTTCCTTTGAAAGTGTTATTATGAATACATACTAACGACTCGACCTGGTTCCGTCAGAGGGAATATGAATTTAAATTATAATGTAAATTTACGTTTTTCATTTAGGTTACGAGGCGTGCAATTAAATTATTATAATATATAATATTGTAATAGAAATATTTTATATTGTTTTATAATAGCTGAGAGAATAAAATGGATGATAGATGGCTGGGCTGTACATAATATAAAAATCTAAATAAATAAATAAATCAGCTTCACACTGTATCCCGCACATAGCAGGGTAGGCAGAGGGAACCTAGTGTTAAGACACTCTGTTCCCCACTTTCAGCCGAATTCTGGAAGAATTGCGTGTTGAGTGGCAGAACTCAACGCCACGCTTTTCCTCGACACCAGAGCGAAGAAATGGAAATATAAATTTAAGTAAATATTTCATCTCCTCGAGTGGGGATCGAACCCACAACCTGTCTGTTTTACAGTCACACTTTGTGCCCCTGCACCACATCTGGCCACCTCACATAATATGCTAACTTCATTATTATGAACTAGCTTTTACCTGTGGCTTCTCCCGCGTGGTCAAATGGAAGTAACTGTGAAAAAAAGAATTGTGTATAGCATATGAGTATCACATGTACTATCGAAAAGTTGAATTGTATATGATGTATAGACTTCCTTGATTAATGGAAAGTTCCTAGCACATAGCAGGGTAGTCAGAGGGAACCTTGGAACTTAGTGTAAAGACACTCCGTTCCGATTAAGATATCTCCGTTCCCCACTTTCCTCGAGTAGAAATGGAACCCACAACCTATTGTTTTAAAGAGAAAGTAAAACGGTAAGTGATTTGTTGAGATCATCGCGTTCAACCTAACAAACTCTTCGACTTTATAGCTGAGTATAGTTTTTGGGTTCAAATGTATAGCTTGTATAAAACAATGTAGTGTAATAGTATTATGTGATGGTAAATATATAGTATATCCAAATCATTTAATATTAACCATATATAATAAAAATGTTAGCAAAACTAAATACAAAAAAATATATATATTTTGAGCAAATATTAGACTATCAAACGCTTAAATAACCTTAAAAACAAAAAGAATATCAGCTTAAGCCCACAAAGTCACTTAGAGGTTTATAAAATGCATCCTTCCATCTCCACAACTAAGCCCTCCAAGTTTTATGCGCTTGTAAATTTACGTTTCTCAGTATTTAGGACCCTACCCATTGGAGTGGAGTCGCAAGATATGGGTCAACTTTGTCTTCGCTGGGTTTGTATGAGCATTAAGCTGCCTTTGAGATGCAGCATTATATAATACGTTGCTTATAATATTACAAAATAGTTTAATATTAGTTACTAAATTTTAATATAAATGTTTAAAAACATAACAATATTTAAGAAAATCATGCTAGAGTATAATTTCTACTGAAAGATTATTTTTTAAAATTAAGGTGACTTTAAATACTTACCAATTACTTAAGTATACTTATGTAGGTTCCCTTCAGAATACCCATATCTCAAGAATTACTGAGCCGATTTTGACGAAACTTATAGATTCCTTGCTGGATTTAAATCCAACTATTTATATAAAAAAGAATATTTCAATATGACTTAACAATTTTGTGAAAAATATATATTCATAATGAAATTTACCATTCGTGTTTGAAAGCTTCAATAGATTGTCATACTTAGTTATGTTTTCCAATTTCAGCATTATCCTTTTTAGAGATCGGTTGTAAAACAGGGTTGTATCCATTACAATTTGTATTGTAACATAATAAATATTAAATATGATAAATAAGATTGAGGCCAGTCGTAGCGCAGGGGCACAAAGTGTGACTGTAAAACCGACTGGTTCACTCGAGGAGATGAAATATTTACTTAAATTTATATTTTCATTTCTTCGCTCTGGTGTCGAGGCAAAACGCGGTGTTGAGTTCTGCCACTCAACACGCAATGCCTCTAGAAGGAAGTGGAGAACGGAGTGTCTTAACACTAATTTCCCTCTGCCTACCCCAATGTGTGCGGGATACAGCGTGAAACTGATTTATAAATAAAATATTTTTCGTAAATAATAATTTCTCAAAATATAATAAAAAATATTTATATTAGGTTGACCTACAAGGTTAATTCCTTGTAACAAACAACTCTTTCATTTTGGGATACAGGAAAAGGGAACTGATTTTAAAACCAAATAGATATAATGTTTGTATTATCAAACTAAAGAAACATATTTTTTGACATTTATATAACAGGATAGGCAAAAATAATCTAGTGTCGAAAACCTTTTTCACAAATACGAGATGTTGCGAATTGAGAGAGACGGAACTCTACGCCGCACTTTGTCTATGACAGATGGAAAATTCTGAATACATTTCATACACACACTTCCTTTAATTATAAACCTTGAATGGAACCGGCTCCTTAATTATAGTATACATTCGTCCATAATAAGATTATCATTTAAAACGACGTTATTCAAAAACAACACGGAAAATTTTAATTAAAAACTTATAGAACCATTTTACTCAACAATTGACCAATTAACTTTAACCAAACTATTACTTATAACAATCCGTTTAGAACTCGAGTTATAGCTTAATCTCTTGAAAGTATGCGCCTCCATTTGAACCCCCAGATCATGATTAAATGAACTAATATGTCTTCCGGCGGAAACCGGGTCACATTGCGATAGAAAATAGAATAAGCCATATAAAATGGTTCTTAGTATGTGAGCATTGTAAGATGTAGATATACTCGTTGATATGGTTTTTTAGCTTTTCGCTTTATCCCACTTGGAGCAGAGAAGGAAGAGAGACTCTAGTGTTAAGACACTCCGTTCTTTCGAGTGAATTCATTTGTGTCTAAGTGGGTGGAATATCCATCTCGCCTGTCCCCAAGTGTTCTCAATTCCCAGAATATTGCTTGTTTAGTGGTGATACTCAACGCTGTGATTTGTATTGTTAGCAGAATGAAGAAATTCAATCCCACAATTCAGAATCGAACCTCAGAACATCGCATTTAATGTGAGACACTGTGCCACTGTGCCACGACGCCTTCAATAATATTATATTATGTAAAACATTTCCTTGCATTCATTTTTTAAGTTTCAATGTTAAGTTTTTTTACAAAACACATATGTAAAAATCTTTCAATTATACAAAATTATTATGAGTGTGTCACCACGTTATTTAAGTTTCTAGAATTTTTAGAAAATCTTTAGTTTAGTAGAGAGGTAAGTCGTGGCGCACATAATGTGACTGTCAATACGACAAGTTTTGAGTTCGATTCCCACTCGAGGAATTGAAATATTTAATATTTTAACTTCTTCGCTTTGGTGCCGAGACATAGCGCGGCTTTAAGTTCCGTCACTCAACACTCAATGATTTCAGAATTCAGCGGAAAATGGGAAACGGAGTGTCTTACCACTAGACCTCTATCTACCCTACTGTGTGCAAAATACAACGTAACGCTACAAAAAAACATGAGTTCGTGCCAATTACGTAAAACATACGAAAAATCCATTTAAAAAAAAAACAATTCAATTTAATGAACAACACTACATTTTTATATACATATTTCATCCAATTTAGCTTTAAATAATAAATACAGGAAGGAGCACACAGCACTTTAACTCGTCACTTTAGTTCATTATTTTGTCCGGAACTCGATAGCGTCGGGCTTAAGCACCTCAATACTGGAGATAAAGGGCTCCATTATTTTTCTCATTAGTTCGGATGGATCGACCCCTCCGCATCGGCATCGCCACCTGATGGCAGCGATTTTGTTAATTGTCTTGTTTATTCTATTATATTATTAAGGATAAGCGCTGTGTATGTAAGAATTAAGATAGATATTTAGAAAGTAAAATATATTTTTTTAGTATCACGCTGTATCCCGCACACAGCAGCGAAGCTAGCGTTAAGCAACTCTCTTTTCCATTTTCCGCCGTATTCTTGAGTGTGAGAACTCAATGTCGCGCTTCGCCTCGACACTAGAGATAATGAGAGAAAATATTTCATTTCTTCGAGACAGAATCGAAGCCACAACCTTTCGTGAGTTGGCCTCACAGAGTAAAATGCTGAAGCTTTTTTTTTACTGTTTATATCATTTTTTTTGCAGTTTCAAGATTTCTCCCGCATACCAGAGGGAATCCCGTGTTGAAAAACACCATTACGCACTATACGTCCAATTTTAAGACAATGTATGTTGAGTGATGAACCATCACACTGCGTTTTGTGTACCAGAGAGGAGAATATAATAACGTATACAATAGTAAGATTTTTGAATTCTTTGATTTTCACGATTATTACACATTTTAAATGAAATTATTTAACTGAATTATCGCGTATATTTGGTATTATACATTTTTAGTCACGAATAGCAGTAGACTCTACCGTGACCACGGACGGGTTTCCAAAAATGTATAATATTAAATATATACATATATAAATCCCGTTAAGTAATTTCATATAAAATGTATACAATATTAATATATAATTTCCACAAAGTGGTTATTCTATATCAGGTCTTTCATTGCTCAATGTTTGCATTTTCTATTGTTTACTTCAACAAATAATAATATATTATAAAGATTTTGATTAATTTCAACATCATTGTTCTATTCTTTCATAACCAATGCGGATTGATCACTTGAACAACACTCAAGTGTAATAAAAATGATTAAAAAGCGGTCAAGTGCGAGCCGGTCTCGCCTATCGCAGGTTCCCTACCTTAATTGTATTATGTACGTTATGGTAAAATATGCAAAGAGAGACTTTGGTTGCCTTTCATGAAAGAATTATCTATAATACTGGAGAAAGATCATGTGAATGAAAACCCGCGGGGGGCATGGATGAAGAGATTGGTGACAATGGACGAGGATAAAGATGTATGCAGAGATTATAGCGTTAGCTCCATTCTCTTTGGTTACCCTGCTAGAGATAAAGTATGAATGTCAAAAATATATATTATGTAATTAAATGAAAATTAAATCAAAGCAGTTTCACGCTGTATTCCGCACACAGCAGGGTAGACAGAGGCAACCTAGTGTTAAGACACTCCGTACCCCACTTTCTGCCGAATTCTGGAGGCATTGCGTGTTGAGTAGCAGAACTCAACGCCGCGCTTAACCTCGACACCAGAGCGAAGAAATGGAAATATAAATTTAAGTAAATATTTCATCTCCTCGAGTGGGGATCGAACCCACAACCAGTCGGTTTTACAGTCACACTTCGTTAGTCGGTTTTACAGTCACACTTCGTGCCGCTACTGGCCTCAGGCCTCAAATATATAAGGTAAATTATAATTATTTAAATTACGTAGATTAAAGATTTAATAAGCAAAGCGATATAACGTTAAGTGAATTGATGATTAAACAGTAAAATATAAGGCAAAGCTATACCTTAACGAACACCATTGTATTATTGTTTACTGTTTTATATGGACAATATACACCTAAATAACATAAAATATAATTTTCATATAAATAATATTATAACTCACAGACATAATTACTATTCATTAAAACGTTCCGAATTAACAACAGACACGGCCGATTGAATTGTAAAACATTTTCCAGAAGAGCGTTGATTACTGCTAACGATGCGTTTCATTATTCACTTCGCTTATCGGAATTGTTTTTTAAAGTTTATATGCAAATTCGGACAGTATCGTCCGGGGGTACTTTATTAATATTGCTCTTTTTTGGTTTACGACGTCCTGTCCGTGCCGTTATTTATGCTGTGAACGTATGTATTTAATTTCCAAGCGGTAATTAATAATCTGTGCTTTTGATTTTTTTTTTATTTTTTGTAGATTTAATATCTGTGGATTTGTGATGTTGTGTTGTGATAGTTTATTTATTGTTTTTATTAGTTTTGGAGTAATAAATAATAAAATATTAAAATTATATCATACATTTGAGCTCGTAATCTCTTGGATACTATAATATCATGTTTGTACTTGGTTTCGACTAAAAGCGGTGTGAAGTGATTTTAAATAAAAGTAATTTACACAGTACAAATACTTGATATATAACGTAAACTGTTAATTGTGACAGTAAAATGGCATACAGAATTTAAGTTAATGTACAGTACACAAAGAGGTATATAAGTAAACTTACGGATGATAAATAATATATCAGGGGATGTTGTGATCAATGGACCGACGCATTTTTTGGACCAATATCTGTTTTTGATTTTTTTTTGTAGATTTATTATTTTGAAAATTAAGCACTTTAGAACATGTCGAGTAGGTTCATAGGCATCGATTTTGATCCCCCTGAAACCTCAATATCGTCGATTGACCCGTCGCGAATCGTCGTTCACGGATGTGTGAGTACGGCAATATAAAAACCGGACAATATAAACATCGTTGTAAGTACTCTAATATTTTTGATTAATCAATGTTCATATTTTATATCATTAAGAGGTTTATTTACATTTTAGTAAGTTGTTGCCAATGTAGTTAGTTCCTTTTCTTTTATAAAAAAATATTTTTAATAGATTATCTAGTTGCCATCATTGGCCTATCATAATGGACCTATGAATGAACTGAACAATGAAGCTTTTATTTTAAAACTTATATTCTACTAACTTTTATTATATTCAAAACATTTATTATACTGACTTAATAACAACTTTCTTATAATTCTTTCCACAATTCGCCAGAAAGTAGAAAAGCAAATCAATATGAATGGAACGGAAGTAGAATTCAGTTTCATCTATAATATTAAAGATGAAACTGAAAACTGGTTGCGCCAGAGCCCTGGCCGGATTGTAACAACATTTCAAGTATCTATGCTGTTCGGAAAAGACATCTGTGGGTACTGATGGCCTTACAAAAACGAGTATCTAGTAACAACACCTTAAACATGTCTTATGTTCGCTGACTATGAGTTAGTTAGCAACTGATGAAGAACGAAATGAGAATATTTAACCTTAGCTTGAGTTTTCTTTATCTCAGCTATAATTTTGTTAAGAATAATAAAAAATATATTAAGTTAATATACTTTTTTATTTATATATTAAAGGATTACTAAATACTATTTATATTTTGTTAAAGAGTATTAACAATCTGTGATTACTCCCATGAATAAAAAATTGGACCGTTAGTATAAATGTTTCTAAGTCCATTGATAGCAACGGAGTGGTCCATTCAAAGCCACAGTGGTCTGAAGAAGGCAACCGTTCCAAAAATAGTCATTATATTGCCAAAACTACTCATCTTTATATTTAAATAAATATAATACGTATTTATATCAAGAAAGGATTAAAAATAAATCAGTAGTTTTAGTGTATCGCTTTTAATAAATTTACTATGACACCTTAAAATTATATAGTCCAATTATAGCAACCTTCCCCTATCTACACAGAAAATTGAAAAACCTTAACAAATATAATTATAATTCAAGTAGAACCAAACTCAATATGCTGAACCATCGTCAATTTTGTTTGTTTTCAATGTAAAAAATTGCATTTACAGAACGAACTATGAATATAAATCAAAGTTATTACATCGTCCCAATTAAGGAGAGCAATTATTTCATTTGTTTTGCTATTGCAATTAGCAATGCATGAATCTCTACGCTTCAATGATAAAAACAGTATGACCTTAATAAAATAAAATAAGCTCTATATAGATATAATAAAGTTCAATTTGAAATAGCATCTTATGATCCACCATTTTATCAGGTTAGAATGAGAAATTAAGCATCAAATTGATTTGATTCTGTAAATCAACAGAAGTAAGGGACGAATTAAACGAACCCTGAACGAAAGTGAAACAGAATTGTGTAAATGTATTAATTTAACTAATAAACACTTTCAATGTTAATTATTAACTGTTAGTTAAGTCTGTTTGATGGCCAAGTGAGAAGAAGAGGCAGAAGATTCAATGTTTTGCTTGAAACCAAAAAAAGTAAATGAGAAATATTTTAGAGTTTCGCGAAAACGGCAAAATACTATCTGAAGTCCTCGATCGATCATTTAGATAGCAATCCGGAGGACCACATTTATATTTATACTATAAACTGTCCAAGTGATTTGATCAATTAACCTTTAACACAGACAAAGGTTTTATGTATATTTTTAATACTTTTCATAAACTAATATTATGCACAAAATTCAATTGTAAATAACAAGCATGCTTCATAAATAATCGATTAAGCAACTTGTCGTCTCGTAGTAAAACCAATAAATTATTTATTATAGGACATTTCTATATAATCTTGCATATACCTATCTATACCTAATTGCACACAAAATTTGTATTTGTCCCGCACATCCATTTGGACGATCTAGTTCCACGATTATCCCGATGATATTGGTAAATTAGCAGAAAATAAAACAATATTAAAATATTAGTGAAAATGCATACAATATAATATTGTAGTAAGATATTCATTGTTTATGTGTCGAGGCCAGTCGTGAGGGTTGTGGGTCAGATGTGGGTTCGATCCCCACTCGAAGAGATGAAATATTTACTTAAATTTATGTTTCCATTTCTTCGCTCTGGTGTCGAGGCAAAGCGCGATGTTGAGTTCTGGTTCTTCTCTTAACACAAGGTTCCATCTGCCAACCCTACTGTGTGCGGGATACAGCGTGAAGCTAATTTTGATTTATTTCGTGTTTATAATGTCTGTTTTCTTAAACAAAAATGTTTTCCAAGGAGCGTCAGAGTCATTTCATGTATCGTAAATCGCATCGATTACTTGCCGTTGGTTGTAATTGGAGGCTAAAGTTTTAGTTAAGTAAGTTTAAATGATATTTTTTTAAAAAAACCCTTAGTTTTGTGAAGATTTGATCAATGATGAATTAGGTTGTGATGAATTAGACCACATTTTTTTATTTTATCTCTAGCAAATTCAAAAATATAGCAACTAATCGAACCCGGTATAGTTTCGATTTCAAGTCCATTGTATAGAGAAGTTGACCAGAGTAGAGAGGGGGTACCCTACACTACAATAAAAACTAGAATAATAATCATATAAGAGTGTGAACTTAGTAAGTAAAAGATCAGATTTTTTCAAATTTATAATCTAATCTCTGTAGGACGTGAAACAGAAAAAAGTAAGTTTATTTTTTTTAAAAAAAGAAATAATAATATTCAGTAAAGTTAAGTAAGTTAAAAATAGTTTGACCACAAATTTCAATTTAAAAAAATCTTAACTATATAAATACAGTAAGACACTATAAACCGAAGAATTTACATATAAATTAGATCTATTTCCTAATATATCATTGTCACCCCTCTAAACTGTATAGTAGTTTGGTATGATGCGGCCACGGCTCATGCATTCTGATGATATTCATTAATGTGTTACCGCTGACGAATTGACGGTTTGCTCGATGACGGATACTGTTCCGGCGGTTTCAGATGTTTGGGAGTGCTTGTGTGTGGGTAATATATACGTAACAGTATATACATATGTAAGTATATATTGTTATGTGTTAAAGTAAGATTCTAAAAGGAAAACATAGTGTTAAGACACCACTATCCAATTTACGAGATTTTGCGTGTTCAGTGAAGTGAAGTTACCATAGCGAAAAAAATCAAATAATTCATCCCTTGAGTGACAGTCGCTGTTCCGTGTGCCGTGGTTTTGAGTCCGACTAAATATTTATGCATTATATTAAACTTGTATAATTATATAGATATGACTTTATCACCAAAAACTTTAAATAAATCTATTTTTATTTTCAATTTCAAGCTGTATCCCGCACACAGCAAGGTAGGCAGAGGGATTTAGTCTTAAGACACTTCATACCCCACATTCTGCCGAATTCTGGAGGCATTGCGTGTTAAGTGGCAGAACTCAACGCCGAGCTTTGCCTCGACACCAGAGCGACAAAATGAAAATATAAATTTAAATAAATATTTCATCTCCCCGAGTGGGGATCGAACCCACAAACAGTCGGTTTTACAGTCACTCTGTGTCCCTACGTCACGACTGGCCTCCAAATCTAAATGTTCAATATGTTTATTAATTTTTATGATACAAGCTTTCCTTAATTGAATATAAAAACGAAAAAAAAGTATTTCGATTTACAATTCCATCAACGGTGTCCAAGTAATTAATTTATTTCACAGTACAACGTCATTTGGCGGTGTGTGAAGTTTTATTTTGTCAACGAAAGCTTATGGCTGGGGAACAATTAAAAACTGTTGATTTTTGGTAAAAATTTTCGAAATATAATACACAAGCTGGAGCAGATTTATGACTTTATAAATAATGTTGATTAAATTTTAATTTAATTAAGACTTGTATACTGTGTGGAAAGGATTTTATTATTTTTCATATAAATTAAAATGTGTGTGCAATTTAATTTACGGTTTACGGAGATATTTCAATATTCGCAATAGTAAGGTGAAATATATTTCTTGTTTGTTTATATAAAATGATCAATTGAAAATCAATAATTTTTTTTGAAAAGTTGACTATAAACTTATAGTGCTCGATAAATAAGTAACTATATAAATCAGCTTCACGCTGTATCCCGCACACAGCAGTGTAGGCAGAGGGAACATAGTGTTAAGACACTCCGTTACCCACTTTCCGCCGAATTCTGAAGGCATTGCGTGCTGGGTGGCGGAACTCAACGCCGCGCTTTGCCTCGACTCCAGAGCGAAGAAATTAAAATATAAATGTAAATACATATTTCACTTCCTCGAGTGGGGATCGAACCCACAACCAGTTGATTTTACAGTCACATTTTGTGCCTCTGCGCCACGACCGGCCTCAACTAACTATATGTATATAATTATCTACCGAGTGGATAATAATCTAATATTTTTTTCTATGTTGTGTAGAAATATATTCTATAGTATTCAATAGACCAAAAGGATGTCGAGTAACTGAAGAAATGAGAATCAAATGATCATTCATCATCACTCATATGTGACACGTAACTATTATTTTAATATGACGTCAAAGCACATAAAATAAAATAAAAATTAGGCCCATAGGGCCAAATTCTCATATTATAGTAAAACGAACAAACGCTATATGTAGCATTTTTTTTTACAAAATAGCATAGCAGTGTAGGCAACTTAGGAACCTAGTGCTAAGACACTCCTTTCCCATTATGAAATTTCCGTTCCCGACATTCTGCCAAATTCTGGAGGCATCGCGTGTTGGTAACGAAGCAACGCTGCGTTTATCCTCGTTACTGTGGTAACTGGAAATCTCTATATATAATAAAAGGATAGAAAAGTCAATTCTGTACATGAAAGATATAAAAAAATTAAAAATTAGGTCGGTTTATATGTCGATTATAGAACCTAAAAAACCACTCAACGGAATTCTTGTCTGTCTGTCTGTCTGTCTGTCTGTTTGTTTGTTCGTCAATCACGCAAAAACTACTGAACAGAAATTGACGAATTTTTGCATGGTATTAGCCTAGGGTCCCAAGGTACATTTTTTTTGGGTTTCATTCCGAATTTCATTATAGTTTTATTTAAAAAAAATAAAAACTGAAAAATGTAAATTACTTAAAATACCGATAACTACTATATGAAATTAAATTATTTTTAGCATGGTAATAGTTCAAAGCCTAATGCAACTTATAGAATAGTTTTTATCATAGAGTACAAATAAATTTTACCAGAAAAAATAAC
>JAATLQ010038054.1:20885-65877 GCA_013421005.1 Heliconius erato x Heliconius himera | reverse complement strand
AATTATATTTTTTAATAAAAAAAAATTGACTTCTTCAATTTCAATCGGATTTCATACTCTGAACTTAACCAAACTTTCACCAAACTACCCTTTATGTGTACCCTTTCTAATAAAATAAGAATCATTAAAATCGGTTGAGTTGATATTGAGTTATTCTTCCATTTGTCGCGCACATACTTAACGTAATTTTGAGATTTATATGATTTTCTCATAGATACCATTGTCAGAAATGAACTAAATTAAAATAAGACTACACGGGACGCTCTAGCTTCCAAATAAAAAAAGAATCATCAAAATCGGTTCACACAGTCAAAAGTTCTGAGGTAACAAGAATAAAAACTACAGTCGAATTGATGACCTCCTCTTTTAAGAAGTTGGTTAATAGAAATTTGACATAATTAAATTACGATTATTGTATTTAACCACACTTTAAAAGAAGAAAGTAAATTGAGGCCGTTCGTGGCACAGGGGCACAAAGTGTAAACTGGTTGTGGGTTCTATTCCCACTTGAGGAAATTAAATATTTATTTAAATTCATATTTCCATTTCATCGCTCCCGACTTACGCTACCCCGTTTTACGCGAATTCGGAGATACGCGATTTGTTATTTTGATTGCCGCGCATCGGCTCTCTCGCTCTGTCCACTTAGTGTTCATCGACAGGTTTAAACATGTTCCGTGTGAAATTGTTTTATATTATAATCTCTAATTATGTCGTCTAAAAGAACGAAAAATTAGTCATTTGAGCATAACAAGAAAAGAAAAACACTGTCTTTGGAGTGTAAACTAAATATAATTAAAGACTTTGAAGTAAAAATTAAAATTTGTGAATTGAAAAAGAAGAAAAATTGAACTCGGCAGGCAATATTGTTAGAATATATGAAGCCTTCGATATCAAAATAACTCCGGTTTAGGTTACTTTATTCATAACAATGCAATTTTTTTTATTATCCTACACTTTATTAAACATTTTTCTTCTAATTTATGTTTTTTTTTAACTCTGGTCCTGATTAAAGAAACTTTATATGCATAGTTGAACCCTAAAAAATGTATTTACGTGTTATAGTTAAAGAATAAAAAGAATGTGTGATTCCTCTATAGAATATATTATTCTACATTATATCATAAAAACAGGTTTAAACAGTGCATATGAAGGTATCCTCCTGTAGTATAACTATTTTCAATTACTATCAACACTACTATATCAATACTATTTGGTACCTATTATAGTGTAGTTTTTCAAAAGGTATAAGAATTAAAAATTGCCTAAAATATGCTTTCTTCACAAGTGTTGTAATAACCATTGGTATCTATTAACCAAAAAAATACTATAAATATTAAATATGCTCAATTATAAAGAGTTTTTTGTCAGTAACATTTTAAATGAAACCACAGTTTTAACTACTCTATAAAAAACCCAAAAATAAAAAAGTTATTTTTCCAAACAAAATAAATAATAAAATTATCGTTGTAAAATAAAATATAATTTGTCGAGAACGACGCACGCACACATAAACCTATCAAAGGGAAACCGCCGCATACGCCTCATTCCGAAATCGAGTCGTAGATATTGGCGGCAAAGGCCAGAATTTGGCAGAAAGTGGGGAACGGAGTGTCTTAATACTAGGTTCCCTCTGCCTAACCAGCTGTGTGCGGGATACAGCGTGAATAAAATTAATACTCAATATTTAAGGACAGTTTGCCAAAATACAAACAAAAAAAGTATTTAAATCGGTTAAGCAGTTTCTGAGATCGTGAAGAAACGCACAGACAAACAGACCAACTGACCAAGTTTTATTACATTGTTAATTGTAATATTTTCTATGTACAGACACCGATGAGATAGGATTTTATTGTGTCAATAAGTTATGTTTTTATTTCAAACATTCAATTAAAGATTCTTATGGGAGGTACAAAAATGCGACCTATAGTTTTAATAACTTTCTCATAAAAAATCGGTATATCGGTAAATAATAGGTATATCAAAACACGAACATAATTCAGTGTGTTAAGTAAATCATTCTGTGGTATAAGCGGGCGAAGTCGCGAGCGGGTCGCTAGTATTACATATTTCATTTCCTCGAATGGGAATCGAACCTGTCACGTCTACTGTCACACACTTGAGCTCCTTCACCATACCTGGCCTCACATAGGCACATTTATATAGGTTTATAAAAATGCCAAAAACTAAAATGAAATGATTAATTTACAATTGTCCCACAAAACAACAAAAAAAGATAAAATTTATTAAATGGCGTGCAAACTAGCCAAGTATGGGCGTTGATAAGTGCATCGAGTAAGCACAGCGGGGTATTCTGGAACGATTGTAATAACAATATCTACTGGCCAACAGCGGGCCATAAAAACAAATTGTCCACTGCGGTTTTCGCCTGGAATTAAATTTTGTACACAGACTAATGCTAAACCTGCCCATCAATTTGGGTATACTGCACAAATCCCATGGAAAAATCTCAAATGTTTCTAGGCTGTCACAGTGAAGTGAAAGTGGCAAAACGGCGGCCACAATAATAACACGTAAACTCGACTGTTTTGAAAAGTATCATTTTGGTAATGTGAAAATCAGTGTCCGGTATCGATGGTCGGTTATCCTTAGCATTGGTTTTTACTTACTTTTAGTTGGGGTATTATTCTCTACAAAAAAATAAAATAAATCAGCTTCACGCTGTATCCCGCACACAGCAGGGTAGGCAGAGGGGGAAGAGAAACTAGTGTTAAGATACTCCGTTCCCCACTTTCTGCCGGATTCTGGAGGCATTGCGTGTTGAGTGGCAGAACTCAACGCCGCGCTTTGCCTCGACACCAGAGCGAAGAAATGGAAATATAAGTTTAAGTAAATATTTCATCTCCTCGAGTGGTGATCGAACCCACAACGAGTCGGTTTTACACTCACACCTCGTGCCGCTGCGCCACGACTGGCCTCAATTTCTATAGAAAATTGTTAATTTAAAAAATTATAAACAAACTTAGGGTTCTATTGGCCTCCTTTCAGTTCACCAGATGTGCACGACCAGGAACAGAATACGACACGACGAGTCTAACGGGCTCGAACTCTATAATTTTACTTTTAAGCATTGTGGAGTTTCGTGTTCATTATTCGGACTCCATCATCAGATAGGTCGATGGTAATTGCCAACATACATGAAAATAAAAAAAAATAAATGAGTAAAATATAGCTTCTTAAGTTTTACTACATCTAAGTCACACCTTTTAAAAGATTATTAAAATATTTTTTCTCCTTTCTTTCATTGATTTCAAATCTTGTGAATGTTAGTTGAAGTATGAAGCTCACACTTTCCGCCGAACTCTGTAGGTATAGCGTGTTGAGTGGTGGAACTCAACGCTGCGCCATACCTCGTTACCAGAGCGAAGAAATTAAAATATTAAATATTTTCGAACCCACAACCAGTCATGTATACAGTCACACACTTCTGGCCCTGCGCCACGATTGGCCTCAAACTCACACTTTTTAAGCTTAATAAAATTTGCATAAACATTTCAGTTTTAATTTCAAATTAATTAATACGTCTGAAGATCTTTTTAGTTTACTGGAGCACGTTTAATCATAGCTTAGCCTTATTTTTCACAAAAAAATCCTAAAACGGTCTATCATAACCTAGGTACTATATATAGGTGTAATTCGTAACATATCTTTTCTACATTTTGTTACCTTTACGCTGGTATCATGACGGCAAGGCTAAAAAACTGAATAAATATAAAACTCTATGTTAGCTAGAAAATGAAAACAATAAACAAACAATTTTCCCGATTGGAAATCGAACCTATAACCTTTATTGTAACTTAATAAGAACCAAATGACAACTTAATATTTAATTGTATGGTCCCTCGAAGCACCTTTATTAGTATTTCATAGGAAAAACATCATACAATCTTATATTCATACATTTGTTTTATAAGTTGTACTTCGTGATGACCTACAATCCTGAATTTGGTACGGAAACCCTAGATGGGCTAGTCTAACTCGCACTTAGCTGATTTTTTAAAATGATATTCCACATATGTTATTTAGAAAACGTATAAAAAATTAAATATAGCGAGATTTAGGCCCGTGCCTTTTGGTTACCTTCCAGAATATTTGACCACAAGGCCATAACTTCTCATCAAGCTACGTCAAAATTCTTATACGCTTGTACCAATTTACGAGTATTAACCATATATACATAAACTTGAACCCAAAACTACCGCCGTCAATTAAAGACCTCTATATGAAGCCAGTGGTGGCGCAGTGGCACGTGGTGTGACTGTAAACCGACTGGTTGTGGGTTCGATCCCCACTCGAGGAGATGAAATATTTACTTAAATTTATATTTCCATTTCTTCGCTCTGGTGTCGAGGTTAAGCACGGCGTTGAGTTCTGCCACTCAACACGCAATGCCTCCAGAAATCGGCAGAAAGTGGGGAACAGAGTGTCTTAACACTAGGTTCCCTCTGCCTACCCTGCTGTGTGCGGGATACAGCGTGAAGCTGGTTTATTTATTTATTTAAACCACAATAGAACCATAAATAAAAACAACATTCAATAGCACCTGGATCAAATTTATGAACTATATTCTTTTACTAAAGATATTTTTTCTATAATAGAATCCAAAAAGTAAAACCACAGACAATTTTCTTTTCACCATACAAAAGAAAACTTAGTACTACCAAATATATTTCAGGCAAGCAAAAATAAACAAAGTTGTTCAAAAGACCGTAATGCCACTTAACTAATGAGACGAAAAGTGCTCTCTCAATAAATCCCTTCAAACCTTAGCTTACACTACACCTGTTTTTGTGGTTGCAGTACTAAGTTCTTAGCAAAAACCAATTTATATTTGCTGCTATGATTTCACTAATAATTATTAAAATAAGGTTCAAATTCCAATAGCGGTTTGAATAAGGACTCTAATGTCACAATACAAGTTTCTTCCCCCAGTTTGTGAACTAATCTCTTAATAGCAGAACTCCTTGGAAATATATGAAACAACAATTATGATGTCGAATTTATTGGTTTCACGGGTCGTCCTAATGTTCTTATTGTGAGGCGTGAACGCAAATAGATCAGAGAGACAGCTTATATGAAATTATTTAAAGCTTTACTTGGTGGGAAGAATAAGTAAAGTTCCTGGGTTTGTCTCGTAATTTTTAAGTTTTTTTTTATTTTTTCTCTATTGTGATATTTAAAAAAAATAGTTTCGCTCTGTATCACGCACTCAGCATGGTAGGCAGAGGGGACCTAGTGTTAAGACACTTCGTTCTCCTCTTTCCGGAATTTAACGCCGCGCTTCTCCTCGACATCAGAGCGAAGAAATAAAAATATAAATTCAAATAAATATTTCATGTCCTCGAGTGGGGATCGAACCCATAACCAGTCGATTTTGCTGTCACACTTTGTGCCTCTGCGCCACGACTGGCCTAGGAATTGTGATATTGAATTATGTTA
The DNA here is from genome assembly GCA_013421005.1 of Heliconius erato x Heliconius himera. Classification (NCBI taxonomy): domain Eukaryota; kingdom Metazoa; phylum Arthropoda; class Insecta; order Lepidoptera; family Nymphalidae; genus Heliconius; species Heliconius erato x Heliconius himera. The sequence continues at coordinate 60,417 of JAATLQ010038054.1, read as the reverse complement.
TATTTGATATTATATTATATTTTAGCATGCGGCGTTGAGTTCCATCAATCAACACGTAATGTCTCGAAACTTAATTTATATTCAATAGATATGGCATATTGATATACTTTGGCAGGTTTTGACATACGAGTATTATATGGTTAATAGAATATTCACTACGTTATGTATCTTTTTTGTGGGTGACGATAGTATTTTAACTGGATCATTGACAGCTCTTTTAGTTTCACACTGTATCCCACACAAAGCAGAGTAGACCGTGGGAACCTGGGAAATTAGTGTAAAGATACTAATACCATTAATACACTTCCGTTCCCCACTTTCCGACAAATTATTGATGAAATGATAACACCGCGCTTAGCCTCTTTACCAGAGAGAGGAAATTTAAATATTTAATATTCATTCCCCCAAGTGGGAATCGAACCCATAACCGTTGCGTTTACAGTCGCACGCTTGTGAACACGATGGTCCTTTATTCTTTTTAACATCCATTCTCTTATTATATAACCAATTTGAAACGCCATAGAAATGAAAAGTAAAGAAATACACGTCAGTGAAAATAACTAGATTTATTTCTTAGTTTATATAGTTTATAATATATATTCCAAACTTACGTAAAGGAAAGCAAAATATTGGTAACTTGATATATTTACCGATGATAATATACTGTATTTTAATTATCTGTAGAATGCCATAGCATGTACGCTATGGCAACATTGTTCTTTAATATGCAGCCATATTTTAACTAAAACTGTATAAAAGGCGGTAGATATTTCTTTGAGGTAATTTGCTATATTGGGCTGGAGCAGTGAAGACGAGTGTTTGAATCAGTAAAGGAGCCCCTTAAGCCTACTCCTGTGGTCGCAAGTCCCAGGCACTGCTCCAAGCTCATCAGTATTTATGTATTTTGTTATTTTAAAATATAATTAAATAAAGTAATTTATACGAACTGCAGTTTTCTTCACATCATCCAATACAGAAGACAATAATATCATTTTTATTTTGTATGTATCTTTTACATGAACATGATTATTTAAAATGTCAAAAAATACTCCTTAAGAGTCATCCAAAGGTAGTTTCTTAATATAGAATATCGGATGTTTACTTCTTGTTAGCTTATATTACCCATATTTTTGAACTTTTGGCTTTTACAAGATTTCTCTGTAAACTGTTTTTTTTAAGTTTAGCAGTTTTATTATATTTATTTTTTGAAAAGCTACTGTATTTTATATCCATTTTAGTGTTTGCCACGATTTCTTATAATAAGGTACACACTCCTAAGTTTTAAAAAGATCTTGATATTGGGTCCATTGTTAAGTGGACGACAAAAAGAATAAAAAATATTTTATTTCACGCTGTGTCCCGCATATAGCCTACAAAGGCAGAGGAAACCTTATGTTAGAGCAGAGTGTTATGTTAGAGCAGGGTGTCCGATTCTGTTTTACTGCGATAGACTTCTTCACGTTTCACGCAAATTTCAAGAAACTACGTGTTGAGTGACAGAAATCAACGTTGCACCTTCTCTTGTGACCGTAGCATGGTAAAAATAAATCAGCTTCACGCCGTATCCCGCACACAGCAAGGAAGGCAGAGGGAACCCAGTGTTAAGACACTCCGTTCCCCACTTTCTGCCGAATTCTGGAGGCATTGCGTGTTGAGAGGAAGAACTTAACGCCGCGCTTTGCTTCGAAAACAGAGCGATGAAATGGAAATATAAATTTAAGTAAATATTTCATCTCCTCAAGTGGGGATCGAACCCACAACCAGTCGGTTTCACAGTCACACCTCGTGCCGCTGCTCCACGACTGGCCTCATCTCATCATCATCTGGTAGCATGGTAATGAAAATATTTATTTCCCGAGCGACAATCAAACTCAGAACCACTACATTTACAATCAGATACTGCGCTGTTACACCACGTCGGCCTAGGAAGAATTAAGAAGAATATATACATGAAATGAATAATAAAAAAACAGAATACAACAAAGAACAAAAACATTCATACGTTCAGTTACGTGAAGGGTATTTGTAAAAACAAAACTATGACATGTCAGAGATCTTTCTAAAGCAACACACGATATAAAATACGACGCATAGAAATGAGACGGGGGAATAGGGGTGACTTATAATACATCATTTACTTTACAACAAAGGATCTAAATGTAAAGTATAAAATATATAGAAAAAACTTTTTAGTAAAGTTTAAATCGTTTTAAGAATTTCTGACGGTGAGGCCAGTCGTGGCGCAGGAGCAGAAGCGTGTGGCTGTTAACGCGAAAGGTTGTGGGTTTGATACCCACTCTGGAAAATGAAATATTTAATATTTTCCTTTTCTCGCTGTGGTAACGGGGCAAAGAGTATCGTTGAGCTCCACCACTCAGCATGCAATGCCTCCGGCATTCGGCAGCAGAATTCGAGGTAAAGCGCAGTGTTGTCAATGCCTCAACAATTCATCGGAAAGTGGGAACAGAAGTGAGTTAATGAGAACGGAGTGTCTTAACACTAGCTTTCCAGGTTCCTTCTTCCTACCCTACCATGTCCAGGATACAGTCCATTTTATGGAATATTGCCTGTTGAGTGACGGAACTAAATGTCGTGGATTAGATTAGAATGAAGAAATAAAAATAATTCATTCTGTCCGATCATTGGCAATCGAATCCACAGTCATTGCGTTTATAGTCAACCTCAATGCCGCTGCGCCAGGACGGCTTCAATATATGCATATTACTATACACATTATATTTCTCGTATTTCCATCTCTAATTACTAGGCGAGTTAAATAATTGCTATAATTTAACATTTGATACATATTTTTCTATTTTGGCAAAATATATTTTTGAAAGATTACAAAAATATGCTATATTCAGAAATCGCTTTGGATTCATCGAGAGAATAAGTAAAGCAGGAAAATCTTATGAACCAAGAGAGCTTAACTCGGTTGGCTTCGAGAATACAGCATCAATGATACTAGAGAGAGTTCACATACAATACATACTAGTAGACTAGTCCCATATGGACAAAACGTCAAGTCAAAAAATATATTCGATAAATAAACATAGAATATTATAATAGGCTAGTCGTTGGCACAAGGTCAGGTGCAAATGCGTGCGAATCTGAACTAAAGCAACTGATTATTATAGGTTTGATTTCCACTCGAGGAAATGAAATATTTAGCATTTTCATATCTTCGCTCTGATATTGAGGCAATACCAGAGCGAAGATAAAAATAAATAAAAATGCAAAATATAAAAATGCTAAATATATAAAAATAAAAACAAATTTATTAATATTATCCAGGTATTCAAAGTTATATTCCACAGCAAGCACCTATGTAACACTTTGACACGTGAAAGTACAATAGAAAATGCAACGGTCTCTACAGAATTCACAGATAATTTATAAAATTCTTTCTCCGTATTGTTAATGTGAAATGTCGTAGAAATAAACTACAGCTATTGCATTCTACACAATTGAAAATACAAATGTAGATATTTAAAACGTAAAAGTCATTTTTGTAGCGCATTTTAAAATAGCGAAATGCCGTGTTGGTACAGCCAATAGGTATCTGTCTGACCGATTGCGACGGCTATAGGATCATATTTCACTCGGGGAACCACTTAAGGATTACCATTTAAGGACAAAAGGAACCCTTATAACATCACTTTGTTGTCCATCTGTCTGTCTGTCAAAAGCCTTTATCTCAAGAACCATTGGAGATATCGAGCTGAAATTCTAACCATATTACTCAGCTTTACAGCCCAATGATTTCCTTAAAAAAAATTGTTTCTACATTTACTAAAAAAAAGATATGGCCGTTTATATCGCAAAAACGCGTATTTTGACACTATCAAGGGAATCAAAATTCATAGAGTACTTTCAGTTGACCTAGTTCAGGAAAAAAACTGAATACTATACATTTATGAAATTATATATGAAATTTTGGCAGCTAGCATGCGCAGATAGTACCTACTCGTTCAGGAAATCTGACTTAACTATTCGTTTGAAACTATACGTTTATGATTAAATCCTAAAAAATAAGTCGTGAAGGGGGCAAAATTTGATATTAAAGCCGCTAGTTCAAGTGAGGTATGAGATGAAAGGGCTCTGGCTAAGCTAGGCTTGAATTTCAGAACAAAGCTTGAGACCTCCATTTTTGTACGGAACCCTCCGCGGGCAAGCCCGACTCGTACTTGTCCGGTTTTTTATTTTTATATAAAAATATATTTCTTTCCAACCCTCCATCCGCGTCAACCAATCTTAATATAATGTTACAAGTAACATTATAAAATATATCATTATCCAAACTTTCCATATACGTGAAAAAGCTACACAGGCGAGCCATAAGTTAAAGATTTGCCGGCTCAACCTTTGTTCAACTCAAATAAACTTTCTGTTAAAACAATACTGCGGAGATTTGAAGTTTGGTAAAGCTCTCCGACGCGGAAGAATAGCGGATAGAGGTGTTTACAAAATACGATATATTATCTTATCTTATATCTCAATAGATTTATATTTTTTTCTTTCTTTTTATGCTTTTATCTGTAGTTTCACCTACATTTTTGAATGGAAATTACTAAAAGTTATGTATGACACATTGTAATAGAATATTCTAAGTTTCCGGGGTAACTTTGATTAAAAGTAACATCAAAATCTACGTAACACAGTGGGTTATAATGAAAACGATTGACGGGGTGTCCTGTAAACCTTTATTTAGGCCTCCTTCGAAAAAAGAACCATTCAACACGTATTTTTTTCATTTTGAACCAATAGTTTCTGAGATTAGGCCGTGCCACCAGACAAACTCTTCAGCTTCATAATATTAGTAGGTATCATTTATAGGGCACTTTCCTAGGATTGCACGTAAACTTTACAAAATAAAGTATTATTTTCTTCCTGGAAATCTGCAAACCTAGAGTCACAAAGACACTTCGTTTCCTTTAAGACATATTGTTTTCCACTTTCTGCCTAATTCTGGAGTCATTGATTGTTGAGTAGCTGAACTCAATAATGCCCTTGGTTTTTTTTGTATGCTATTTTTTTTAAATATATCGTTTTGTATTTTTGTGTTTTGTATATTCATAAGCGGACAATTTTGTGATATTGGCTTGATCCAACGAAAGTTCTTACAAAGGAGTGGATAACACTTTCAAATATCAAAATTTTTCTGAGTGGGTATCAAACCCGAAGCCATTGTACAGTAAGATACTTCGACATGCGGCCAGAAAGTGTTAATATTTTAAAGTGTTCATGACATTTTTTTTTAAAGTCACGCTGTATCCTGTACTTAACATGGTAGGGAGAGGGAACCTGGGGGCATAGTGTTAAGGCACTTCGCTCACCATTAAGGCATTTCCGTTCCCACTTTCCGCTTTCCAAAAAATATTATAAATATCTTTAGATAATCTGCCACTATATAACTCTGCCAAATCCGTAAATATATTTGCTGAAATATTATTTTTATTTTTCACAAATTTATTTCTAGTTGAGCTCAGCAACAAGTAAGCAAAATAAAACGGAAAGTATTCGGAAAATAAACTGGTTTTTTATTGTGATTATTTTTCACAATAATTCATTAGTGAAGGAGTATGAATTCAATCATTTAGAGTATTTAGGCTTCCATTGATTGAAAAATGCTGAGAACAAAGAGAGTTGATGAACGCGTCACAACAAGCAAAAATGATCGTTAAAAATGTGTCGAAAACAATTGAAAAATACAGTGTAGTTAGATACACTTGTTTTACTGCAAGCTTAAAAGTCATATTAAAATAAGAAAAAATAATAAAAAAAAATTTTTTCAGAAATTAAATAAAAAAAATCAGCTTCACGCTGTATCCCGGGTAGGCAGAGGGAACCTAGGGTTGGGACACTCCGTTCCCCAGTTTCTGCCGAATTCTAGAGCCATTGCGTGTTGAGTGGTGGAATGAGTTCCATACTCAACACGCCGATCTTTGCCTTGGCACTAGCGCGAAGAAATATAAATTTAAATAAATATTTCATTTCCTCGAATGGGGATCCAACTCACAACTGTCGCGTTACAGTCACGCCCTTGTACCTTCGCGCCACGACGGCCGTAATCCTTTATGCCTATTAAAAATATTAATCCTGCATATACAAGGCAGAGAGTGCTAAATACAATACACTCATTTATTAAAAAAAAATCGTAATCGTATCGTTGGATATAAATAAAAAGGTATACAACTTGTCGTCCACTTATAACAGTGACGGTGAAACTTAGCGCGAATAAGCACCGTGTTAGTATAAGCCGGGCTCACCAGCCCACCTCTATACTGAGACTACACACCGAGTTCAAATACCAATGTCGTGGTATATAAAGTGAATTATTTGCTACGATATTAGGCATAGCGAATTAAATTCATATTTATGTCATTGAACATTTTTGTTTTTTTAATTATTATTATTGAGGCCAGTCGTGGCGCAGGTGTGACTGTAAAACCGACTGGTTGTGGGTTCGATCCCCACTCGAGGAGATGAAATATTTACTTAAATTTATATTTCCATTTCTTCGCTCTGGTGTCGAGGTTAAGCGCGGCGTTGAGTTCTGCCACTCAACACGCAATGCCTCCAGAAATCGGCAGAAAGTGGGGAACGGAGTGTCTTAACATTAGGTTCCCTCTGCCTACCCTGCTGTGTGCGGGATACTGCGTGAAGCTGATTTAATTATTATTATTTTTAGGGTTCTGTACCTCAAAAAAAGACCGACTTTAGGATCACTTTGTTCTCCGTCTGTCTGTATGTCTGTTATTCGGTCCTTTATGACCAAGCTGAAATTATTATCATAGACGTTTATATAACGTTCTATATTTTAACATTGTTTGACGGTTTCGACTTAGTTTAAAAATGTTATAAAATTTTAACTCTCTTATTCCTTACCCTCTGAAGACTAAACTGAAAAATATGATTACATTCTACGACATCATACAAATTTTCTTATACAACCTTTGTCTTGACAATAACGAACACAATAAAAAAATAAACATCCAATTTTGTGCAGTCGCTCAGAAGCTATACGTATATAGCAGGGTAGGCAGAGGAAACATAGTACACTATGTTTCCTCTGAGACACTTCGTTCCCAACTTTTCACTGAATTTACGACGGAATTCAATGCCGCGCTTTGCCTTGTTACCAGAGCGAAGAAATGAAAATATTAATAAATAATAATTCATATCCCCCAGTGGTAATCGAATCCGCAACCGTCGCATTTACAGATACGCGCTTACAGCCAACGCGTAAATAATTTAATTATTTTTTATATAGACCGTCGATTTAAAAGTGTAAACTTACTAACAGTCGATTAAGTAATTTATCAAAAGAGATAAAAAAAACTCCTTAAAAAACTATGAGTGAGAGAGCCTATAAATGTTTTTACACTTTTGAATGGTATAAAAATGTACATAATGAAAAAACTAAAAATCGATATGGCAGGCTCAAACACTCGAATGATATGAATATATGAGTATGTAGAAGATAAAGACGGATAGTAATTCTTCAATTCAAAGCCAAAGTCAAAGTGAGCTGAGCATTATAATTGACGCTTAGATCTACTTAGAAATTTATTTATTCAATCGTCAAAGTTTGTATAAATGAATAAAATTTATTAAATAGTGTTAATTTTTTTATACGTTTTTAACGTTTTTCTGTAATACATGTACCTCCTACTCCTTCATTGGGTAATAATAGTATTAGTATTCGGACAGTGGAGATGAGCGAAAGCGAAAGAACGAGGTGAAAAGCGCTTTTGAGGTCCCATTAAATCTCTCTGAGTTCGTTACCTTGCAATGTGATAGGCCCGGCACTCACACGGTGTGTCTATGGAATGCCAAATATTTTTTTTCTATAATTGCTATAATTTCAGAAGTGTAGTATAAATAATATTATTGAATTTCACATTTTATTTTTACTAACAAATATTGTTATTTTTATTTAAAAAAATCTGAATATATCTGAGGATCTACTATATCGACAATCAAAACCGTCATCTATTCCAAATATTATTAGGATGCTCAAGATTGTTTTTTTTAGCTTCACACTATATCCCGTATATTTCAGGTTCGACAGAGGACGACATTGCGTATTGAGTAGCGGAACTCAATGCCACTTTTTGTCTCATTACCAGAATGGAGAAAAGAAATTATTAAAAAAATCACTTCCCCGCAGTGAGAATCGAACTCACAACACCGCATCCACCATTAAAGTAGTAAAAGGTTCAAAATTAAGAAAAAAATCGACCGCCCAGCAAATTATCTACATTACTAAATAGAAAGAAACGTTTTAAATTAGACAATCTTTTTGATATATACCCCCGCTTTCCTGAACAGTGGTCGACAATAATTCACTTTTATTGGAACGATAAGGGATCGAACAAAGAAAGCTTTTGAAATAAATCAACATTACTATTTTAAAATTGTTTGACGTTTAATAGAGCGGTTAATTGATTTATGATTTACGTATTAACAATTGAATTGAATTAATTTTATGTGAAATCGTCAATTATTTATATTATTATGTTATTTTAAAGTTAATTGGTTTAATGTGTTTGTTAAATAAATGTTATTTGAGTTATTTAATTTACAAAATAATAAATAATTAAATAATATGCTAATTGTTTGTCTATATTTAATAATTATCAAAATAGGTTTACAAAAAAAAAGTTTTTAGTTGTCCTGGTCTTCTTCTAGAAAAGATTAAGTTTATGTTGTAAAAATATATATATTATCTTTGGATTCATGTTCAACCAAACGACAAAAGTGGGCTAAAATAAAAAAATATTCTTTCTATCTCTACTAATCTAAAGCCACATTCTATGTAAAAAGAGTAGAAAAAATAAGTTATTTTAAACGTAAATATATATTACTCCGAATGTGATTGGAGCCTATATATTCCCATATTGATTTATGCGACAGAAAAACTTTTTAAAATATATACACCAAAAAAAAATTACGTTGGGACGTGAATTTTAAATATAATTAATATTTTAAGATAATGAATGAAACATAATAATTGTTACTTTAATTTACCTTAAAAAAAATTTTAGTTCAGTCTTACATCCTTGTACGTAAATCTATAAAGAAATTTCTCATACATAAAGTTATTAACGTAGAGTTGAACGTTATTGATTTTTTACTGTCTCTAAGTACTTTTCCAAAAAAAAAGGAGATAGTATATAAATAAAATTAATACATTTCGTACATTTCTTAAAATTAGTTTGATGTGAACGGAAACTTATTAAAACTTTCGAAATCGATTTTTGTTACTATGGAGACACTGAAAATCAAACATTTCATAGTATTAAAATATTACCATTAAAATTCAGCTAAAATTTTCTAACGAAAATATAGGAGATCTTTCGCCTTTTTAAGAAATACATGCTACACACAAACCTATACATGAAGAGAAAATAATATACGGTAAGAAACATAAGAACCACTTTTACACAGATATAATAAAAATATCAAAGAAAAAATACAAAACCGCGAAAAAAATACAAGAAAAATATAAAAACATAATAGATTCCTAACTGAAGGAATCAAAATAATATTTTCCTGTATGAATAATATATTTTATATTCTTTATTACGACAAAGAGCATGCAAAGGCAAATGCTTATGAGTAACAACTCGTTAAAAAGGTATTAAGTATCAGGAATAGGAAATGAGACTATTAAATTTTTTATATATTTTTATTATTTTCTAATTCTAATACAAAATAAATGAAATATAAAAAATAAAAGATATTTTACACCATTCCGTACAAAAATAAATGCTTATAATATATTACTTTTTTTGCGTGTTGAGTTGAGGAACTCAACGTCAATCTATATCTTGTTACCAGAGCGGGGAAATGAAAATGATTAATTCCCCCGAGTGGGAATCGAACCCACAACAATCGTGCTTACAGTCAGGCGCTATGGCGCAACACGACGGCCTCACCTTATTTCATTTAACGATCTATATAAATTCTTCCTATGAACTACTTAGTCTAGAATAATTTTTTTAGTCTTGTTTCAGGTCTATAGGTCACTTGTCCTAAAAATTTTTCAAATGTAGCAAACAAACGACGAGCTTATAATGCACTAAATTTTGAGTAACATCTAAAAGTTGAGCTTTTTTAATAATATGTTTTTTTTATTTTATTATTGTTCCTTAAACAAGAATTTAAATATAAAAAAGTTTAAATTATAGAAAAAAAGAATAATATTGTAATTTTAAAGAGAGCATTGAATCAGAACCCGTTAAGCACAAAACGTTTAGTAACGTAAAAACGTAAAACTACAGTTTAAATATCATATTAGAATAGATACAGAATTATCGGGGAAGACTATATAACATAACCTTAAAATTTCCGATGGTACTGAGTCAGTCGTACTTAAAAAATGTCATCGATTATACACTCTTATTTATTTCCATTTGAAATATATAAGCTGAGATGAACGTAAAAGCCATTATTTTCTATGACTTCCAATTGAAAAATGTAAGCGCCGCATCGATACAATGACTTAATAGAATAAAGAACAAGACGGCAAGAAATCGTTTCACAAGCTGTAAACACGACAGTTGTGGGTTCGATGTCCCTGTGGGCAAAGAAATATTTAATGTTTTTATTTTCTCTGTCTGTCTCTGATCACGAGGCAAAGCCCGGCGTTGAGAACTCGGCTGAAATTGGGGAACGGAAGTGTTCTAGGCTAAACGCGGTACACAGCGCGAAGCTAAAAAAAAATAACAAATATTGGTATGTTGGTATCTTCCTCTACATCTCTACAGTATTCAAAACATCGAGTCGTACAAAAACGTAATAAATCCACTAATCTGTCAGCGCGGGCGCTAATGCGGACGAATGGTCCGAACAGCACATCGAATTAGACTCTCAGAATAATGAAGTGGTAGCATTCGTCTTCATTTGATCTGACTCGCTTTATTAGATACATATTAAGTTGTTCAAGTTTTGGGTTCATCCGATACCAAGTTTGTAGTGAAATTGTTTGACAGCTTTGGGTTGGATACGCTTTATTAACTGAGGTTGACAGTTTACGTCCCTCGGAACGGTTTTTTTTTACGTTATCACGCTTGTATATCATGGGATTTGGCGTGAACGAACAACTTAAATTAGTTTGTGTTTTGTTTTGTAATTTTAGAGAGCTTCTATCAAAATACTGTAATTTCTGAGTTTTTTTTTATTATTGTTAAATGCTATGAATATGCGTTTATACCCTCTTTTAAAATATTTATTATACATAAAAACTAAAAATCTTACATACGTATCAATGATATTGGAATGTTTAAACAATACGCATATATAAAAAAAGATGGGCTAAAATGTTCAAAATAAAAAAAAAGTTATTTTATTTAAAATCCGGCGGCACTGCCATCACTGCGAGGGTCATATGCACCTTCAAGCATACCATCGACATGGCGCACCAAGGCCCCGGCGTGGCCCACATTTTCGTCAAACGGAAGCAACATTACTATTTTATGGCCTCTCTCCTTTAAATAATCTACAGTTTCCTTACTAAATCTACTCTCTAATTTTAAATCATCTTCTAAATTCCCTCCCAATGATCCGTACAACCATCTTGGCATCGAAACGGACGCTTGCAAATTGATTTTCTGAACAGCGTACCTATGAAATATAGCAGCTTGCGTCTGAGGTTGGCCGTCTCCACCTCTAGTGCCGTAAATCATAATGCGACCGTCGTTTAAGCGAGCAGCCGCCGGATTCAATGTATGATATGGCTTTTTACCTGGAATCAAAGATCGTATATGACCCTCTTTCAGATTAAAAGAAACGCCGCGATTATGCCATAAAATACCTGTAGACGGTAAAACAACTTCACTACCGAAATGATAATAAATGCTCTGTATAAATGAAACTGAAAATCCTTTACTATCCATAATGCCCATCCAGATCGTATCCCCCGGGCCTTCACCCTTTCCGGCAGTAGATATTTCATTGAGACTAATATTACTCGTCATTTCGGAAATTGCGTGACTGGCTAACAGTGATTGGGCATCGACTTTCATGTAACAAGGGTCGGTTATATGCCGGTCTCGTAACACAAACGCCTGTTTTGTAGCTTCAACTGTTGCATGAATAAATTGACCTTCATGTTTGCCATCGATGCGTAACTTATCTAAGATAGCGAGAATTGATAGAGAAAGTACGCCTTGTGTCGGCGGTGGTAGGTTGAAAATCTCACCGCTTCGGTGCGCTAATCTCAAAGGAGTCCGTCTAACGGGCGAGTAATTTGCAAGATCTGATTCTGTGATTGGCATGCCAAGGGACTCCATGTCTTTCGCAATCAATTTCGCCAAATTACCCCGATAGAAACTATTCAAGCCATTCTCTGCTAGTTCTCTCAATGACCTTGCCAAATTTTTTTGATAAAATCTTTGCCCGGTCTTGGGAATTTTTGCATTTGGTAAAAAGGTGTTCTTAAAATATGATGATACATTTTTATTTGTTTCGTAACCTTCGAGTGCCTTTTCATGTGATGATGATATGGGAAATCCATCTTCTGCATATTTTATAGCGTCCTCTAATAACTTTGAAATGGACATTCTTTGATAGCCACATTCACTTACGTACTTTAAAGCTTCCTCCCACCCACCAACTGTGCCGGCTACTGTTATTGCGGACTTAACACCTTTAATTGGAATTGCGTCGCAGCCATTGTAAAAATCCAGGTTAGCCAAACTGCCAGCTACCCCACAAGCTTCTATAGCCACGGGATCTCCTTCAGGAGGGACTATGAGCCAGAAACCATCACCTCCAATGCTATTCATATGAGGGTACACCACACTGACGGTAGCTGCAGCAGCCACCATCGCCTCCATAGCCGTTCCACCCTGTCTTAAAATGTTGACAGCAGTTTGAGTCGCTAAATGATGTGGAGTAACCACCATACTTCGTGGTGCTATATTGCTAGTTTCCATATTTTCGAAAATGCAGCCTTTATCCAATATTTGTTATCTGCAAACAAAAAAAAAGCATATTCAACTCTATTCTTTTATTCCTAACAGCTAACATAACTTTGTTGGATCTATATTTTAACAAAGTATTAATACAGTTTCATGGAATATTTATACTCTAAAGGAACACAGGAACTTTTGTCGTCAATATATCGTTAGTCTCGGCCAAGAATATAGTTTAAATCTGAAATGCCTGGTTTCACAATATAAATTTTAATGTCCCGATAGCTTCTAAACCACTTTGTCATAAATACCTAAGGCTATACCAAAAATTACTCTCTGGGGTTTCAAAGAACGTAAACTGTGTATGAAAGATCCTCATCCCAAATATTGGTTTCGTAAAAAGGAATAACTAAGTACAAGTTACGAATATAAGACGGGTTTATAATATAAAAATTCAATTTTAATGAAATTAAAATTGGAATTTTTAAATATATACTCCATATCACATATTTGAGTGCGTTTGGAAAAGCTAACGCGTAATACAAAGAGTACAAATGCCATTTAATTTTTTTTTAAATATAAAATTATTCCGTGTAAACTGGGTAGTTTGAAAAAAAAACAATGAACTTCACCATCGCATAGTGGATGGCATGTTCAAAGATTTTAAAATGTCTATAGGATTCATAATAATATTTATAAAATAGGACAACAAAATTACTTCGAACCGTTAGAATAGATGTTTAAATCTTGCAAAATACACAACAAATTTTAATGTAGCATCAATTAATAGATAGAAAGAGTCAATAGAAAAGCAGAGAATATTTATAATGTAATGTCTTAGTCGTAAACAACAAAATAATCATAATCCTATAGACCACGCTGATGAAGCCGCGAGCGAAACACTAGTACATATACCCTAATATTACACGAATTCCCTACATTAAACCAATCTAACAGTCAAAACTTTCGAAACCGAAACAATCCAGACGTTTGAAGGAATATTATTTTTTAATTGAATCCTCAGAAAACACAATACTGTTGACATTTAATTAACCCCTAGCCAAGTTCCATGGAGCGAAACCTTAACGATGAATTATTTTAATTTACGGCCGCCATCTTTGCTTACGTCACATCTTTCACGGCTAATTGGAAAAAAAAAACTTCTGAGACGAAGAGTTTTCAAACGTTTTAGACGATATTAAAAACTGTCAAAGAAATGTCACTGGGAAGCTTAATTACTACGATAAGTCACTGCCACAATGCTTAAAATTACACAAACGAATGTTAATTGAAATAGCCTGATTGAAATGTTGACATTTTTACTGTTTTGGGAACGTATCTGAGGATCTAGTGCATATAAAAATTTAAAAAATCAGCTTCACGCTGTATCCCGCACACGGCAGGGCAGGCAGAGAGAACCTAGTGGTAAGACACTGCGTTCCCCACTTTCTGCCGAATTCTGGAGGCATTGCGTGTTGAGTGACAGATCTCAACGCTGCGCTTAGCCTCGACAACAGAGCGAAGAAATGAAAATATAAATTTAAGTAAATATTTCATCTCCTCGAGTTGGGATCGAACCCACAACCAGTCAATTTTACAGTCACACTTCGTGCCGCTGGGCCACAACTGGCCTCGATCTAGTGCATATAGTTTTTACATATTTCAATTCTGTATTCAGTTTTGTTTTAGCTTCACACTGTATCCTGCGTTTAGGTTCAGGGAACCTAATATTGAAATACTCCGTTTCGCATTTGCCTCCTAATACACCTAAGTATATATTTGTAGAATTTTTAGATTAATGTAGAGACATTGATTTGTACTTTCGTTCTCTATATTTAAGAAAAGGTTCCACATTCAAGATGTCGGTAAAATTTCTTTCGTATATCCTTTGAGGAAACGCATACGTTTTTCTATGCGCATTATAGTATAAGCCACCCTATGACCCTTTCATATTGTAGGGAAAACTCGTAAAATATGTTTTAGAGCGATCCCTAACAGGGACATATTGGCCCCCGAACGGATATTGAAAATGAAGTTTTTTGTATGCATTCAACGGTTTGTATTAAGTGTTTTCAATGTGGAAATTATTATCGTCTATCACAGTTGAAAAATAGATTTTAAGTAAAAAAGAAAACATAGGAAAGGTCAATTCAATATACGCAAATTCAGTTATTATCGCGATAACGTCTTATACAACCGAGCCGAGAGAGGCTGAGTGGCAGAACTCAACGCCGCGCTTTGCCTGGACACCAGACCGAAGAATATTTCATCTCCTCGAATGGGGATCAAACCAATCGGTTATACAGTCACACTTTGTGCCGCTGCGCCACGACGGCCTCAAAGAATAAAAAAAATCTATTTCTCAAATTGAGAATCGAATTCACAACCGTCTCTTACCACATACCGACCACTGCGTTACAATTTCATCTAATACTGTTTATATAACTCAACCAATTTATTTTGTCAACAACAATGAACTATTATTATAACATACTGTACATAATCCTATATATATATTAGAGATAACAGTCCCGATTTGACCAATATTATTGATATACTCGATCTGCATTGTACTAATAAATTCAATTTGCGAAGCTCAAATTGATATGGATCCCAGCTTCTATATCTTCGGTTCTGCGTCTAGTAGTATTAAGACAATATTCACTATTGAGCGAATAGTATTTGACTTTATGTATGTATTGTTGTTTAGACATTCATGTTATAGAATAGTTTTCTCATAGAAATATTTGTATGTTTATATGTGTATATGTTTAAATGTATTTTTTTGTGTGATTTTAATGTGGCCGTCGTGGCACAGGGGCGGAAGCGTTGGCCCGTATACGCGACGGTTGTGGGTTCGATTCCCACTCGGATTGAAACTTCTCTTTCTTCGGTCTGGTAAAGAGGGAAAGTGCGGCGTTCTGTACTGCAACTCAACACGCAATATCTCAAGAAACCAGCGGAAAGTCAGGCTAAAAAAATCGCTGCTCTGACGAGATAAAACACATCTTTAAGTTAATTTTTGGTTCTTCTCAGACTCTGGTCTAATTGGCTGAAAATATTAAAAGAGTTTTAACACTCAGTTTTCTTCATCTACAATATTAATAAAATAATAATGTGAAACAATTATACAAACACATAAAAAAGGATAAGATGAACTTTTTTCTTTAAAATTGAGATTCATGATTTCAAAATTATGGCTTAGGAAACGACTATAGGTACATTAGATAATAATTTGTAAAAGAATACTTAATAGTATTATATATTTTTAATATAAAAAATATAATCTCATCATTTTTAACATTTTTTTAAAGTGTTATTCCACACTTAGAAAGGAAAAATACTTAATTAGTAAACGTATAAAAATTTGAACGTAGTAACAAAATTATAATTAAATTTGAATGTAGCAGGACTCGAACCCCCGCCTACGGAAAATCGACCTGGAAACCGACCGAGTCCTGCTACGTTCAAATCTCATTACAATTTTGTTTTTAATAATGACATGAGTAATAAAATCATATTGAAACAGTTAAAACAAATTGATAATTTAATTTATACAGCTCCAAGTAAATATCTAGAATAGAAGTCGATAAGAAATTATACTTGATATATGAAGTTGTAATAACTTGAGGTAACTTCTATAGAAGTTGCCAACTCTGCTATTGCATTCGAAGTTCGATTTCACGGAAAAGTTTTATCAGAGAATGGCAGACGGATATTAGTTATGGCACTAGTTGGTATATTAGTGTATAATAGAAATTTAGAAATAAAATTAAGTAAGTTTTACAAATGGATTGACTTCAAATCTTGTACTGGAAAAAAAAATTATGTTTATATATTATGTATACATATTGTGAGGCCGTCGTGGTGTAGTGGTAATTGTGTTACTGTTATTGTGGGTTCGATTCTCATTCCCATGATTTAATATATATTACTATTTTCATTTCTTCACTCTGGTAACAAGGCAAAGCGCGGTATTGAGTTCCACTACTCAACACGTATCTAACATATCTAAATGAATTTAGTGTGGACTTGTTACTAGGTTCACAAAACCCTTTATACATTTGCTGCAAAAAAAAGGAATCTTTAAAAATGAAAAAAATGTGCGACTTTAAGTCGTCAATCGTTTCGTTCATCGTATTTTTGGCTATACAAAGATATACGCGTGAACATTAAAAAATGTTCTACAAAAAAAAATACATTATAACTAAAATTCAATAAAACTAACTAAAAATAACGAAAACAAAACCAATATAAATATACTCATATGTATATATATATATAAGGATATCTTATAGAATACAGATTTAAATTCTTAAAACAGTCCCAGGACAATTCAGGACGATAGAATCTAGATCAAGTTGATCTTTGACTGCAACACAGCTAAAGAAACTTCTACAGAGAGCACAAACGTTAGGCCAGCGCAGCCGTATCGAATAGCGCTGCTGTCTTTAAATTAGTTTGTAGAAGATTGCAGCCAGTTTTTGTTTTCATTTATTTCATTAAGGCTTGAATCTATTGGATTTCTATAAAAAAAGGTAATTCTTTTTCTTTTTTAGGGTTCTGTACCTTAAAAGGTTAAAATTGACCTTTTATGGGATTACTTTGTTGTCCGTCTGTTCGCCTCTCAAGAGCATTTATCTCGAAATCGCGTAGAATTTAGCTTGAAAGAAGTGATAACTTGCAGTACAAATATAGTAAAATAAAATCCAAAAATATAAAATTTATAGATATTTCATAAGAAAAAAAAATACAAACTTACAATTGAAGTTCTTTTCGTATAAAATAAACGCAAAGGTCCGCAAATTTAAATTTGTTATCTTTTATAAATTTTACTTCCCGTTGGCGTACAATCCTGAAATTGGCAAGGAACCCTCGATATGCGAGACCGACTCGAGTTTTTTTTATTTTATTTGAGCGGTTTTTTTTTACTTTTATTTCGCTCTATACGTAGGAGTCAATTGTCAATTGGAAGTAGGGACTTGACACAAGAATCACTATGCCTACCTTGCTATATGGAGAATACAAGCAAAGCTAAGAAAAAAAAAAGGTACTTTTAAAAATATACTTAACGTGATTTTAGTAAACGGTTTATTGTGAATGTTTCCTAGATAAAATACAAAAGCTTAATTAATTTAGATTATTGTTTAATTATATATTTTTTTTATATTTTCTTTTTTTTTGTAATTGATTGTAGATTATAATCAAATTTTCTTTTCATCTTTCAATTACAGAAAGAAATAGGCATGATTATTTATTAATTAATTATAGTGTTAAGTTATTGGTAAATATTTGTGTTTTTTTTTTCCATAATGCGAAAATGGTAACGAGTGAACATAGTGATATAGTTAGTTGGTTAGCGGAACTTAACGCCGCCATTAACATAACTAAACTGAGACGATAAAATATGCATATTTAAAAAAAAAGCTTCACGTTGTATCCCGCTCACAGCAGGGTAGGCAGAGAGAACCTAGTGCTAAGACACTCCGTTCCCCACTTTCTGCCGATTTCTGGAGGCATTTCGTGTTGAGTGGCAGAACTCAACGCCGCGCTTTGCCTCGACACCGAAGCGAAGAAATAAAAATATAAATGTAAGTAAATATTTCATCTCCTCTAGTGGGGTTCGAACCCACAACCAGTCTGTTTTACAGTCATACCACGACTTGGCTTATATATTATTTAGATTTTTAAATGAAATAAATAAAAAGTCGCAAGTATACACCAGCCGGAGACACAGGACAAACAAAATTCGATTTATTTACTGCCGTTGGACAGCCGGCCTCTTTATAACTCCGCTCTTATTACTTTTACGTTGGAAAGCAAAAACATGTTTTCCACTTTGAAGTTTCTTTGTTTTAGGATCCATGGCTTATATATAGATAGAAGATGGCCATTTGAACGTTTATTGGATGACTTAATTAGTATTGTTTTATCGCTTAATACTGTATTTTAATTGTTTTCGGATTGTAGACAGATCGATTGTGGGTTGAAATCAAGATTTATATTTCTTTTCTTTTTTTTGTTTATTTTGCTTCACGCTTTTTCACGCAAGCACGCACGCAGGCTGTGTAGGCACAGGGAATTTAGTTTTAAGACAACGTTCCTAGACAACCAGCCGATTTTTTAAGATATTACGTACCAAGTGACAGGCAGCACTAAACGCCGCACTTTTGTATATCAGAACCGGGGAATAAGGATTGTGGGCTACTCCCACTAATTAATTTATTTAATAATTTATTTATATAAAATATAATTACACATATTTATTTATTTATTCAAAATCTAATTTATTATATAAATATCATCAATTATTAATTAGAAAATTATTTATTTAAATTAAATATGTATTATAAAACACACGACCCACTATTCATCGACGTCGGTTAAAATAATTAATAATCTGCACGGCAATTGCTACCTGAGCCGTGTGACGTCATTTTGGGTCGACCACAGCTGACCGCGCGAAACATATCGCCAGCTAGTGAGTCGCAAACACCCAACCGTCGCGGATTCCTTGCACTCGCTATATATCGGCCACTACTTACCGTACCTACTTTTTAGTGAACGTTGTAGTTTTGTTTCTGATATATGTACACTCCTTCTGTATTATTTGTAAATTGTGTGGACTATCTTTCTTTGTGTTTCTTTATATATATGTGACTTTCGTTTCTATTTGTAATAAATATTTTGTTGTGTTATAAAAGACTTGATTATTGATACTAATCGTCTATGAACATTAACTCGCACCACACACATTACCAAAGGATAATTTAAGATTGTTAACAAACTCGTGTAAGAGAGGGTGGATGGAGGTGAAAAAGATTATAAAAGCAAAGGAATTATGTCTATCGAGGCAGTTGTTGGTAGGCAACGGCCCTTATTGGAAGGAAACTCGTTTGAAGTATTGCTATTGGGTGATACGTATTACTTATTGCAATTACGGATAATCTTTTTCCGAATAATTTAGAAGCTTATGACGATACGTGTTTTATCTTGTTTTTAACGTTAATCCCATTTGTAATGAATCGAATCGAATCAGCTTCACGCTATATCCCGCACACAGCAGGATAGGCAGAGGAAAACTAGTGTTAAGACACTCCGTTCCGCACTTTCTACCGAATTCTGGATGCATTGCGTGTTGAGTGGCAGAACTCAACACCGCGCTTTGCCTCGACACGCAGAGCGAAGAAATATAAATTTAAGTAAATATTTCATCTCCTCGATCAGGGAATGGGAATCGAACCCACAACCAGTCGGTTTTACAGTCACACTTTTTGTCCCTGCGCCACGACTTACCTCAAATTTGTAATAATATATATTTTTTATTATTTTTTCCCCTTCAACTGAGAATCGAACCTAAACCATCGCACTTACACATAACGCTGCACCACAACGGCCTTATTAATATTTCACGTCAGATTAATAGTAGTTTAAAATATTTTCGTGTCTACTTTCCTAAATTGCAGCTATCACTTATTTGGCCTAATTCCGCTATATGAAACTAAAAAAAAGTTATAATCAAATCGAACCTTGACCTTCCAAACAGTACTAAACCCACATCATATAATATACAGTGAACAAAGGAAACTCGTATAAATCAAAGACAGTAATTCAATTAGTGATTCGACCTTCCTACCATAGACATGGTCCACACTCAAAAGAATTAATTATCACTACGGTGTCATTTCATCTCGAACTTCAAAGCCAGTCGATTGGTATACTAGAAAATTTTATAATCTTATTGTCATGTACGCTGCCTCTGAAAGGGCTCTAAGAAAGGAATTTTAAGTAGGCTTTGACCAGCTCGACTGGGCTGGGCTGGGCTGGACTGGCTATATTGATTTATCCTATTACAGAGACTTGGCTTAGGCTAGCATATGAAATGAGCAAAGTTGGTAGAAACAAAAAGGTTTTATTTACTCAGTATTTATATTGTGAATTTTATATGAGCTCGGTACCTACTATTAGTTTTGTTTTCTTTTGTTATATCGTGAATATCTTAATAGTTAATGTATATTATACTGTTTGAACTTAATATTCTTTAATATGTTAATAACATATAATGAATGAAGTATTATATTTTGTTTAGTTTGTTTTATTATTTTTTATAAATTAAAAAAATTAAATCAGCTTCACGCTGTATCACGCACACAGCAGGGTAAGCAGAGGGAAACTAGTGTTAAGACACTCTGTTCCTCACTTTCCGCCGAGTTCTGGAGGCATTGCGTGTTCAATGGCGGAACTCAACGCCGCGCTTTGCCTCGACACCAGAGCGAAGAAATGAAAATATAAATGTAAATAAATATTTTAATCCTCGAGTGGGGATCGAACCCACAACCAGTCCATTTTACAATCACACTTTGAGCCCCTGCGCCACAACTGGCATTATTTTTTATGTTAGTTACAAATGAAATGTACAATTTTTTAAAAACTTAATTGTCGTGGCTTTGAATTCTACATGAGGCGAAGATTACAGTATCACGATATATTACAATATTTCGTGTTAAACTTAAAATTGCTATAATTATTTAGTTAGTAGAGATGACAAAAATAATTGTTATAAGGTCTTCGTGACACAGTTGTTGGATACTGTCAATCGGGACTGTGATTTTAGTTAATTCTACTTCCCTGCTCTGATAAAACAAGGTGCAGCGTTGAGTTTCGCCACCCAACACGCAATTTCTCCAGAAAATAGACAACAGAATGTCTTAAAACTAGATTCGATGATCACCATACCACATACAAAAACAATAAAATATAATTAAAAAATCAAATGAAATATTGAATTTCTTAAACCGAAATGATCGTCCGTACATATTCATATTCCAAAGGCATGAGGCATTATTACGGAAATTGCGTTTACCAGTACAACCTCTCAGCACTACTATATTCATTTTACTACTAATACAACATCTAACATTGATTTTATTGAAATTTCAACCATATTTAAATACAAAATAAGGGTTAAATTTGATATTTCAGACTCATATCTCTTGTCATAACATAGAAGGCTTTCTATGTAGTAATCTGTCCAAATCTTCCTTGCCATAAATTACATTGCGAAGCGTATAAAGCTAAATACGCAATCTACTTTAGTTTGTCAAGTTTTTGTGTGGCCCACTATATCCCGAAATAGTCTTGGGATCGTTCAATATTAATATTAGTTTTAATATATTGTTTATTTTCTATTATGATGAAATTAGTGTTTAGTCACTTCGTTTTCTGTTTCTTCAATATAAAAACCAAGGCCGTTGTGGCACAAGCGTGTGAATGTAAACGCCACGGATTTGTGTTCGACACTCGAGAGGGAATAAAATATTTTCTATTTTTATCTCCTCGCTCTGGTAACGAGCCAGAGACGTTGAGTTGCGGCACTCAATATGTAATGCTTCAAAAACTCGACGGAAAGTGGGGAACAGAATATGTTAAAATTAGTTTTCCAGGTTCCCTCTGCATGCCCTGCTGTTTATCTATATTTAGATAAAAAATATTTAAACATTCATAGTTAAAATAAACAGTTAGCTCTGCATGATGGAAATGAACAAATCTTTGTATCAGTGGGGTGAACGGCAATAGAAAAATGTAAAAACAATTGTTGGATGGACATACTCGAGCGCGTCAGATATTATATCATCCATTTCCTACGTGTTCTTGGGTATATTCAATGTAAATATGTTAAAAATGAAAAGAAAAATGATCAACCCTCAGATTTTCTGAGGAGGTGTTAAGTGAACCTGAAAAACACTCTTACATAATAATATGACGATTTGGATGTGATGTGACCTGGTGACTTGGATATGACAATGTGTTCATCCATGAGTGAGGGAATAATAGATATAGAAAGAGTAAGTGAGGAATAGAAACACGGAGAGAGGAATATAGGCAACCCGTAGCTGCATTAAACTTTATCGATCAATTTTATTACTTCGGCTTCGTGGAATTCGTCAGATTATATATTCGTAATCCTTGAAGTATTCCCTTCAAAATAGAAAAAAAATTGCCACTCTCGAGAATATCGAGATAACGTTTTTTTACAACTTTGTACCCCTCCGTCTTTACGTCACTCTCAAATTGTCAGATTAGTGGAATATACATGATTTAGCATGTAACTAACTTACTCTACCTTAATCTGATGCGCTCGGCCATATGTATGGCTCATATTTGTAGGAAGTACGTTACCGAGTACAAGGAATCCCCCAGTATATTACTCTACCGCGCTTTAGTAAATCCCGAAGTCCCTGCTTTGGCTCCCCTATCATGATAATAGCAATTGGGCACTAAGAAGTGGGTCAAATTGACCTTGCTAGATTTCACAGTCTCTAACTAACACGGCTAGTTAAATAGAACCTTGTAAATATAATAAGTAATAGAAACTGAAAATATATACAATTCATTAAAAATTATATACAGATTCACTTCACGCTGTATACCGCATATAGCAGGGAAGGCAGGGGGTCCCTAGTGTTCAGACACTCCATTCCCCACTATCTATCGAATTTTTCGAGGCATTGCGAGTACTGAACTCAACAGCGGGTTTTTGCCTTGCTGCCAGAGCGAAAAAATAAAAATAATCATAATCATAATTTATTGGTAACAGCAATTACAAGTCAAACAATAAACAGAATACACATTTAGGTTATATGATAATTACACTATATTACATTGCATTATTTTATATTAATTCCACTTTTATATTTTATTTAAATTATTCGAAAAAATTAAATATATAAATTAAAATTGTTGTTCTATCTAATATCTTATAATATTAATTTCTAAAAATTCTTTATAGCTATAAAACGACTTCTCGATTAACCATTTCTTTAATTTGTATTTAAAAGCGTTATTAACAAATAATGATTCATTCCCCCGCGTTGGAATGGAATCGAACCCAGAACCGTTGCGTTACAGTCACAACCTTGTGCCGATGCGCCACGACGAGAGATCAAAGCTTTATAATCTTAAGTGTGGTTTTTTTTCTGACCTCCAATAAAATTAGCTGCCTCTATGGACCTCACACATTACAGATGACAAATTTTCGCCATTTATATCCGGTACAAAAACACAGTAGAGTGTAGTACTTTTAACCCTATTTACAAAGAGGTCGAGGGTTAGTTAAGGAGGTTAGTTTTTTTTTAGAATTCATTTTTTATCTGCACTTATTTGATGTCATTTACAGTATAGAAAAAATAAAAACTTGTATTTAAGAGAACTACTTATTATATTTAATTTAAACGATGACAATGAAAATTGTGCTTTAATACATAATTAAAAATAAAAATTAAATTAGCTTCACGCTGTATCCCGCACACAGCAGGGTAGGCAGAGGGAACCTAGTGTTAAGACACTCCGTTCCCCACTTTCTGCCGAATTCTGGAGGCATTGCGTGTTGAGTGGCAGAAATCAACGCCGCGCTTAACCTCGACACCAGAGCGAAGAAATGGAAATATAAATTTAAGTAAATATTTAATCTCCTCGAGTGGGGATCGAACCCACAACCAGTCGGTTTTGCAGTCACACCTCGTGCCGCTGCGCCACGACCGGCCTCAATAATAATTTAATACATAATAATTAATAAATTATTATTTATTTTTATTTTTAGGGTTTGGCGTATGAAAAGAAAAGAATCCGTCTGTCAAAACAATTTTTCTCAAATTGGCGTGAAGCAATCAAACCGTAATTATTATCTTATATCTAGGTCTAGACTCTTGGATCACAAAAGCTTTTAAATCAACGCAATCAAAAGATACGAACATTTATGAATCGTTTGTTTGTATCGCATTTTGTATGAAAATAAACACTATAGGGTACTTCTTGTGGACCTACAATCATTGAATTTGGTAACAAGTAAGAATTTATTGTACAAACAAAGGAAAAAACCAAAAAAAAACATATCACAGTAAAAACTATTACAAACTTAAGTTTGTCAAGTTTTATAAGTCCCGTTGACCTACAAACATATTGGTACAAACCCTTGATGCGACCCATGTTCGAGTCCGATTTACCCTTGACCGGCTTTTTTAACGTAAATAATAATAAATATGACTATAGTAATATTTAAGCCAACTACGCTGTCTTTTATTTATTTTTATATTTTATATGTATTATTAGCAAAGTGGATATGTATTATTAGAGACTACATTAGGTACTTTACTAACTTTTTCAGAATAGTTTATCTTTTAATTCTAAATAGTTTTCAGGGTAGGCAGAGGGAAACTAGTGGTAAAGTCCCCCACGCCGCCATATTTCGAATCGTTTCCAGAGTAAAGACAGGAAAATAATTCATTTATCCGGATGGGAATCGAAGCCATAATCATTGCGTTTATAACCAGACACAGAGCCCTGTCGATAGCGCAACTTAATATAAACTGTTTGTCACTATTTATTCACTAAAACGTCAATTTCATATTATTTTTTTTAATAAACTAAAGTGACAGTTATATTTTTTTGTTTTCATAGCACACAGCCTCGCTAAGGCCTATTTGGATAATCCTAAAGCGATTCTGATAAGTAATTGAATGTGAATAAAACTCGTCCACTATTTTGTTGACTGGATTGATAGCGTATTGCTGACTGTTGCTATCAAATGAGAGTATATGGTTTTATTTTGTTAAGTACATGACTACGCAGTATTTGGATAAAAGTTGATTATTTAAAACTATTTTTTATATGTGACTAGATACTAATTTATATATTATACAGATATAAAGTTTAATAATTTAGTACAGCAGATAGATAGTAGTTACTTTTTAAATACTTTTACGAATAAAGTTTCGAATAGTAATATGATCATTAATGTTGTCTTACAAAGTTTACTGATAATTTTACAAAGTTTACTGATATTTTTTTTCTGTTTCACCATTATGTCAAACTCCCTGACAACTTATCTGGCTCAATTATTAATTGTCAACCAATTAATAATTGACGGCAACAACTTAAAATATATTTTTTTTGCGTTTTGTTACCGCTACGCAAATTATCGTCGTGTCGTTTGAAAACAATTTCATAAAGTTAATTAATTGATTTTTTTTTTACTCAAAATAATCCAAGTCATTTATTTTTACATTTTCAAGTATAATTTAATCATTCAAAAGCAAATTAGTAGAATTCGTACGAATTCTTAAATATTTAAATTTATTCCAAATATGTTTGCAAAAACGAAACGTAACTGTCATATCATTCTGTTTCATCTGATTGCATTGCTTCTGTGCTCTCTTGTATTTTGTTTGTGTTAGATGCTACTCCATACTTATTGTAAGTAGGTACTCAGTATTTGCTAAAAAAGTTTTTATTTGTTTATTTGAAAGATAAACTATACCATAATAAATTATATGTTAATGTACACTTATTTTTTTATTTTCTAACTCACTTAGATAATACTTTTTTGCTCCACTCTGTATTTTGCACTTTTATCAGTGTAGACAAATGGAACCTAGTGCTAAGACACTCCCTTCTCCATTTTTCGAGGCATTGCGTGTTGAGTGGCGGAACTAAATGTTGGTATTTTTTTCCGATCGCTAAGGGACCTTCCCTTATGTTTTTGTATTGTTAAATGTATGTAATATTCTTTATTAGCTCTTATCACCAGAACCACTGAACGGATTTACATAATTGAGTTGTCGTTAATTTTTTTTCAGTAGCTCATGCGTTCTTAGATAGGTGATGTTAAAAAAAATCAAATATTACAGCTGTTCAACGCCATGGTACTTAGTGAAAATACATTTTTTAAAATATGGATACTTGTGGATAGTAGCAATCATAGCCTTCTCTTGTGGATTGTGAAAGCGGGTCCAAATCAAAGGTTACGATATTAACATTCAGCGAAATAATAAGATTGCGAAAATTTTCGTTCTATAATCCCAAGGAATTCTAATAAAAAAATTGAAAAATAAAAAATAATTTTAAAAAACAAAAACCCTGACTGCATAAAACTAAAAAGATAAAAACAAGCCCTATAGTTTAATAGAATTAACAGTTGAGATCTATAAATAATTCTTGAACAAATTAAATCTCTACCAGGAACCTCGCAAAATTTAAAAGGGGTCCCATTGTTAATCCTAATAAATGATTGGGCTTGTTTTTTTTTCTTTTTAGTTTTATTTAGTCGGGATTTTTTTCTTAATATTTTTATTATTTTTGTGGGAAAACGTTTAGTTCTGCGATCGTTTACAAAATAAGTAAACGATCGCAGAACGAACGAGAAGTAGTATATAAAAGAAATATTTCTATTTCCAAAAAAAAGGGAAAAAAATAATTTTAAAATCAGGCAACTCAGGTAAGCTCTAGTTTTAAGAACAAAAATTCAGAAAGAAACTCTCAGAATTAACACCTATTGTCGTTTAGAAGTAAAAATGGGGCATGCATACACGATTTACAATGTAGCTGGCATGCCCGAAGGCTAACCCGATAAACAGAAATAAATTGGTTACATTAAACACAAGTTAATTTGAACTTTAAACCAACATATATACAGTTAAAATTAAATTGTAACCGATAGTGGTACATTTCCGCCGTATTTCGCAGGCCCGCGGCGGTATTGTGACGTGCAATTGTTTACTCGCGACCGCAACATGCCGAATTCGCTAACGAACTTATTATACGAATTTCGAATGCCAGTCTTCGGAGCTTTGAACGTTATTTATGTTCATGGAAAAACGCTAATTCACGTATTGAATGTACCTACGTACGTACGTATGGGAAAAGAAACATAATGGAACGTGCTTTTTTGGTAACGAGCGTTTTTCTGTACATATATTTTTGGGTTTTCGTACCCGTATTATCTGGGTCTGATATTTTTCAAGTTCAAGTGCATATATTAGTTCTGTTAAATTATCTTCCTCTCCTAAAGTGCGTACTTTTAAATCAGCTTGGAGAAGCGTTATGGTTGTTTTTGTTATCAGTTGCCTTGGTTAGTTTTAGATTCCGTTTGGCGCTATTTAGTTGCTATTGTTAGTTGTTGGGAGCTAAGTTTGAGAGAGAGTTTGATCTAGCCTTCATGTGTCAAAGGCAACTGCCCTTTTGGACATAGTTGGAAAAGAAACTGTTGCGTTTTTAGTTGGATATCGCAAGCAGAATTTTTTTTCATTATTTCCTGATGGTTAATATTCTATTTCACAATACGTCTATCGTATTTCAGGGAGGCAAAATTGTCCTTATAAAATATAAAAATAAAATTGCTCCTCTCTTCTACTAACTATGACTGCAACTGTTTTCTCTTTTGCAGCACTTCCTTCGAGTAATCTTCGATGATGTAATTCTTACTTTAATTAATTTTATATTTCTTGCAATTGTTTATAAACGAATATACGATCGGCCTCGACTTATTATCTCCCGGTTTTTTATGCGGTTATGTCTTATGCGATAGATTTTATTGAATTCAACGTTTTTAATTATTTTTCGGTCTTGCTTGAAATGTTCATTTTTTTAATTAGGTCCAGTGCAGATATTTCTGTTTCTTCTAACCAAACATTATAATGTTATTTTCTCGCTGTCCTCTTTTGAGGTACTCTAACTCGTTCTCTAATTTTTTCACCTTTGTTTTAAAATTTCTGTTCTCTTAATCTTCATTTTTTCAACCAGAGGTTGAATTTGTTCTTCCATCTTATAATGATTTTGTGTGGAACGGAACATAAGGCAAAAGGTAGAAAATAGTAGAATATTTTTTTTTGATGGCATCGTTGATCATAATGTCAAGTAATGTCAATTGTGTTGACGTTACATGTTGACAGTTGATAGTTTGTAACCTCTAAATTATTGATGTTTTTTTTTGTGTTTTGTAGTTGAACATTTCCAATAATTAATGAAGAACTGGTTATTTGTATACACTTCACAATATTTCTTCGAATGTTTTCAAACGTAGTAAGTATTCAATCACAACTCGAACTATTTGTTTTCACTTGATTTTATCGGAGATTATAGAAATGGTGTTCACAGTTTGACTGCCGGAAACGTAAAAACAACAAATACTAAAAATAAACAATAAAATAAATATTTAAGAGGACCATCATACAACAAACATATTTCTTATCGTTTTTATAGGTAACGATATGGAACCTTCGTGTGCGAGTCCGACCCACACGTGGTTGGTTTCTTGTCTGACACTGGCATTGGGCTTTAGTATTCGCGCACTATCTTTAAACATCCGAATACTAAATCGGGAGCCAGTATTTTTTTTACCTCACTATTCTGTCCTTTTTCCTTAAAACTCAATAAGAAATTAAAGAAAAAGTTAAAAAAAAATGCTTACGCATATTTTTCCTTAAATTGAAAGTCTGCTTAATATAGGTAATATTAAACGGAACTCACTGTATGTGAAATAAAGGTATTCCTTTTATTTCTTTACGTATACAGGATAGACGGAGAGAACTCTCCAACTCGCTCCACTTTTTGAGCTATTGTATTGAGTTTCAGAGGTCAATAAGACTTGAATTCTATCCCCAATGAACACAGGACTTGGCACCCATATAAGTCTTCCCTTCCTTTTGTCGATGTACTTAGCATGTTACGTGACTCTCATTTTACATAAGTGCTTTCTATGAGGTATCATGATTTTTTATAAAAAAAAATCATTAATAATTAGATATTTTCAAATTCGATTTAATTATCTACGTTCTTTGATCTAACTTTCATAGTTTTTATTTTTTTTATTTTTGCATTTAAATCCATGAAAACATTTCTGAAATTAGCGTTAGTGCACAAACGCATAGATAAACAAACAAAAATTTTAAAAAATCATTATTTTGGTTTGGCTTTGATATGTATATGCCCTCAGTAATAGATTTGTATCGATATGTATGGAATAAACGTAACATAAAATATATTAGATACAATTGATATGAAAATAAAATAATAATTTAAAATAAAATATGTTTATATTTAAATAAAAAAAATTATATAAAGAAATCTCAAAAAAGAACTTTTCTAGGGGACACCCGGGTTTGAACCGGGGACCTCTCGATCTGCAGTCGAATGCTCTACCACTGAGCTATATCCCCACATATCAAATGAGGCAAAATTACTGTAATAATACTAAATGGCGATAAATTTTATAATATAAATTAAAAATGTAAGTTTTTTATAAACATGCAGTGTACGTTCTTATTAAAATAAACATCTCAACTTATTTCAAAAAGAACGTTATATAATTAATAAAAATAGCATTGATGAAAAATAATTTAAAACATGACACTCGTCTCTTAAAACATATTATTAATAATTAGTATTAATAAAAAAAATCAGATTCACGTTGTATCCCGCACACTAGGGTAGGCAGAGGGAACCTAGTGTTAAAATACTCCCTTCCAACTTTCCGTCGAATTCTAGAGGCATTGCGTGTTGAGTGGCGGAACTCGACGTCGCGCTTTGCTTGGACACCAGAGCGAAGAAAAGGAAATATAAATTTAAGAAAATATTTCATTTTCTCGTGTGGGCATTGAACCCACAACCAGTCACGTTTCCAGTCATACTTTGTTTCCCTGCGCCACAACTTGCCTCACTCACATCACAATGTATTAACCATTATAAATAATAATCTATTAGTAAGAATTTCTAAAACTAGCGAAAATGACGCTGCGCCATCTGTTTTTTTTTAACAACTTCACGCTGTATCCCGCACACAACAGAGTAGGCAGAGTGAACCTATTATTAAGACACTCCGTTGCTCACTTTCCGCCGAATTTTGGAAAATAAAATATTTAATACCTTACGATGTATTAAATAATATTAATAGTAATCCTTTAATTAAGAAAATAAGAAATTCTAAAACCAGCGAAACTGATGCTGCGCCATCTGTTTTTTTATATAAAAACTGTTTTTAATCCTAATGCAGAATAACTAGATTAGAATATGTGATACCGATATCGAACTAGATGTCTCTTATTAATAATTTATTCAATTTGGATATTAATATCGACAAAGAAATATAAAATATGCTGTTTTAATATTTCTAAAACATTATGACATTTTTTCAACAAAGATTAGTCAATAAAGATATTTCGAAAATCCCATCACTTAATGTTTATCATGTTTAATTAAATAAATATGCGCTAATATTAGTACTAATTTATGCGATAATTAGCTAAGTTTTACATAAATTACTATTAATTTATTTTTATTTAGAGACAATATTGACTTTTTCATACTTACAATTTTGTTAGAGATATTTAAATTTTTACGAACTACATGATAATGGTCTGTGGAGTTGTGGACTATTTCTTGCACGAAATTGTAACCCATGTTGACATGTAAATTCATAAAGGTTAAAATTATATTAATATTAAAGATTAATATTTTATCATATTATATATAAATAGAAAAAAAAATAGAAAATTTTAGATTTTAGGTCTAGTTTTAACTGTTAACTATATCATTTAGTACGTTGACAACCCTATTAACGCCAGGCACTAGAGCAGTAGGCTGCAAAATTACAATAAAGTTGCGAACGGAACGCAACACCCGGCGGTTGATCATGAGCATAGTACGTGGTAATCCAAAATAGATTTTGTATTATTTTATATATTGTGACGTAACAAAGGGAAACGAACTTTAGACGAACGTTCAATAAACAATACAGTGTTTTCTTTCGAAGAGGAAAAATTGTGTAGTGCCGAAAAATCACTGTAATGTTTAAATTTTTGTCCAACTCCTTGATCACTCAGGCCAGCTGTCAAGAGGTGGGTAAGTTTTTAGCTTTCAATGGGTATATCTACCTTAGATATGTTGTTATCAATTGATCCCGTTATCAGTCATCGGTATGCGGTATTTTTGTGGCATAGACGCCCTTGAGTCGTATGCCCTTGAAATAGTTAAGAAACGTCAGTTTTGCGGCATATAGTTACCCCCGAATTGTCTCTATGCGCCTGAACTTGATATTGTTATATTTAACTACTGTTATAGATAAGTTTTATCGTGTATCGTCAAACAATTGGTCATTATTACAGATTGTTAGATAATCAGAACTAACCTCTTTGACCTTTGCATGGAATATGTAAGAAATTAATAATTATTTATTTTTAATATAAATATATTAATATCTCTCTCTAATCGCAAAATTAAATAGTAATTTAAATTGTTCTTACCTGATAGTTTTTAAATAATATTTTCAATTTTTCACTTTCACTTCATATATGTTTTAGCTTATATGTATATTGTATACAATATTTGCAATATGTCAATCTTCTTGAATGATGTGCACAATATGATTATGTACCTACTATATTATGTATATCGCTTGTACAAACTAGATAAAATATCCTTATCTGTTACGTCAACTGCTTCAATATCCATTAATTCAGTTCAATTCGAGTCTTCACAACAAAATGACTGTACATCGGGTAACTTCACATTTCTTAATAACCATATTTCTGAGTGTTTTTAATGACATCTAGTATTGGTATAATTACAATAATCATTTGTTAATGTGTTTAATACATTTGCTAGTGAATAAATAAGTGGTGATTTTGGATTCTCAGCCTTACAGGCTACTATATTGGGTTTGATTTATGATGTAATTATATATATAAAATATATTCTGTTTCAAAATTACATTAACTAATTTGGTTTTTTTAACAATTTGTATCTTATTAGTCTCAAGTATTTTATTTTTCAATATTAATATAAAAATCTGAATATTAACTTTACATTGTATTATAACATTGAATACATCCAATTGTTGTAATTGAAACAGTAATATACCCACATTATTTTTATTTCAATATGTGCTGTACAAATGAATTTATTTTATTATTAAGACAAACAACATTCAATTACAAGATAAGATATTTTACATCTGTAGCGTTTGTTTTACACATATATTTAACTCATAAATATATACTAAAACCTTTTTTGTAGAAATATATGTGAATGATTCAATTAAAAAGTAACTTAACTAAATACAAATACTAGAAATTAGTCCAATAGCAAGCTTATAGTTTATAAGTTTTTTATTAATTTAAACCAATCTAAATATGTCATAGTAATACAAACTATTTACTATAGATATGTGAATTTAAAAATACACAAATTATAAATAGAAATTACTTATAACAAATATGTTTATAATTTGGCAACACGGCTTAAACTTTTTGTATATATAATATGTGATACCCCCGTGGTGCAGCAGCATAGTAATGGACTATAAATGGGCTATAAAGGTCATGGCTTTGATCCCTACTGGGTGAATTAATTATTTTTATTTCCTCTCCCTGGTAACAAGACAAAGCACAGTGTAAAGTTCCTCTAATACATGCTATATTTAAAAATTTGGGCAGAAAGTGCGAAATGGAGAAATCTTTATACCAAGTTCCCTCTTTTAGCCTTCTATATGCAAGATACCATAAAACTATAAGAGGGGAAGTATCTACTTAGAAGTGTTGTATTTGGCAACTCTTTTAGTTTTAGTTCTGTATAATATATGAACATGCTCAACATGAATGACTGATAACAGCTTATCTTGACCCTAAATGCTGTAATATTATAACACATTTTTCCCTATAAAAGATCATTTATAAAGAATTATGTAATATATATGTATATATATATTTATATAACTTGATAACCTAAACACTTATTTTTTAGTAAATTAAAAAAACTTAAATATTATATTTAGTAGGCTTGTAGAGAAGTAATAATCAAATTATGAGACATGGCTGTGCTCGAGATTTATAATATTTGAGGCAAAAATTGCATTATTATCACATTCACTTATATTATTTGCTGCTATGTTATTATTTATATAGAATGTAGCATTATATCAAACATATACTAAACCAACCTAAGTATGACAATGCTTTTGGCCATTTGATGTTAAATTACGAGATGTTATATAGATTTTACACAGTACATTATATTCTAAACAAACTATTCTTTTATAAAATATCTTTGGATTGTTCTTAGCTCACTAAAACAATTGATACATAAAGATTCCACAATAATAATCAAAAGTCTTTTTATAATACATATGTGTTGGAAATAAATATATCTACATATTTACTTTTAGAATTGTCTATTCTTATGAGATATATTATATATATGACATACAATATAATAGTATTGTTATCTTATAGAAGCTTTATAGGCCTGTACTAAGGACACACAATTGCAAGATACTGATGTTATTTTATCACCATAGTGACTATTTGTTTTACATATACATATATTTAATTATATCATAAACATAATACAAAAAATAGTTATAATTTAGGCTTCATGCTGTTTCCTGTTTACAGCAGAGTATGCAGAGGGAGCGTAGTGTTAAGACACTCCAAAACTTAATGTCTTGCTTTGCCTCGATATAATAATAAAAATTGAAAATATTCATTTAAATAAATATTTCATTTCCTTAAGTAGGGATTGAACCCACAACCAGTTGATTTTACTGTCGTACTTTATGCCCCTGTGCTACGACTGGCCTCTGAGAGATTATTAGCGAAGTAAATTCTATTAATTCAGTTACTTCTTATACAACTTCTACAACTATTCTTTCTACAACTTTTTTTATTATTACTTAGTATGAGGGTTCATGGTAAAGCTCACGGCTTCGCCCGCTCGAACTTCTGGTTTACTTTCGTTTTCTAATAATCATTTTAAAACCAATATCCATACATATATTGAGAAGTAAAGTTTTAGACTATACAATAAAACATTAAATTAATTTTGGTATACAATATATTAAAAATGGTATAACTTTTTTATTTACAAATCGATTGAAATAAAGCAATCATTCAGCAATCAAAAGTTAAAGGAAGCTTGCCAATTTACAATAGTGAAAACTTTCAATAACTAAATAGAAAACTTTTAGGCAAATTAAAAAGAAAACAACAAAAGTATTTTTTTTATTTTGTTCAAATATATTTAATTAAAGAATTTTTAAATGTGTGGAATTAAGATCATTAGAATTTCATGCAAGCTATCAATATAATTAATACATTGTATTAAGAAAAAGAAGTTGAGTTTGTTGTCAACTCTTCTCAGCAGAACTGCCTTCTGAGCCAGTGATAGTGATATGTTCATTCAATGATTTAAAAATGCTTGCAAAAGTCTATTTGAATAGAAAATATTTTTAATTTGAGTAATTATTGAAATAATTTGACAATAACGGTTT
Source organism: Heliconius erato x Heliconius himera (assembly GCA_013421005.1). Lineage (NCBI taxonomy): Eukaryota > Metazoa > Arthropoda > Insecta > Lepidoptera > Nymphalidae > Heliconius > Heliconius erato x Heliconius himera. Next base: position 25,398 of record JAATLQ010038054.1, on the reverse strand, counting down.
AAATACTGAGGCAAGTCTTGGCGCAGGGGTACAGGACTGCACACGCGATAAGCTGTGGGTTTGAAAATGAAATATTGGTTATTTTCACTTCGTCGCTCTGACAACGCAGCAAATCGCGGCGTTTAGTTCCGCCACTCAACTCGCAACGCCTCGGAACGCAAGAATTCGGCGGAAAGAAAACGGAAATGTCTTAATGGGAACGGAGTGTCTTAACACTAGATTCCCAGTCCTCCCCCCATACCGCTATGTGCGGGATACAGCGTGAAGCTAATAAAATACCTTAAAATATAAACTATTTAAATACTATGTTATATTAAATTAATTTAAGCTTTAAATCGTTGATACTTTCTGTTGTTAGACTCCAAGCTCAAATCAATGTATAAAAAAATAAGTAAAGATCTGATGAAAATTTAAACTTAATTTCAGCGTTTGAGCTTTGAAAAGAATGCTTAGCCTTATATAAATAGGTAAACATGATTTTCATTTCTAAAGCTAGGCGAGTGCTGTTATGTATGTTGATTTAATAACTTTTTTCGATCACACTCTTTGACTGATGCAATACGTGTTTTTACTTGTTTGTTGTTTAATTGTGTGTCTATATTATAAAAAACCTTTATCTCAGAAGCTCGATGGTCCATTTATTGAGGAAGGCTATGTAAATAACATAGCCTAGCTAGCCAGCTTAGTGATCAGAGCGCCTGGTCGGTTTCCAGGAGGCGCGGGTTCGAGTCCCGCTGCGTTCAAATTTTTATACGTTTTCTAAATAAGTATTTTTCTTTCCTAAGTGTGGAATAACACTTTAAAAATGTTTAAAAATATTTCATCTCGAGTGGGAATCGAACCCACAACCAATCGGTCTTACAGTCACACTTTGTGCCACTACGCCACGACTGGCCTCATTTAATATAATATTTTAAGCATATATCGCTCATTAAATGCAACAATGCCGTATTGACATTTTCTTTTAAATATTGCAGGACACACAATAACAAGATTTTTTGCATACATTGTCATATTTAATTCTAAAAAATAATTTATTATTTATTATTTGTTTTTTGATGGTATTTCATAGCAACATATTTGAATATGAAAAATAAATAATTCTACGTCACTAGTATTTCTTTAGCACGAAATTTGATATGATATGATACGATGATGATACAATTTTTAAATCGTTATTTATTAACAGAGTACATATACAGGGTGTAATTTGATAGACGGATCACCGGTGGTCTATGGGTAGGGAGCCTATCTTTTTACCAATTTCACTCGTTTTTAAACTAAACTAAACCTATTTTGTTATATACTTAAATGACCAAAAAATCACAGTAAGAATATTTCTAATAACATGATTTTAGAGTTGTGAACACTATTTTGACGTAACATTTAAGCGTTATTATATTAGATTTATGTTTATGTTTTAATTTTTATATTTAGTATGAACGTGCGCTATACATTATTATATAGCAATATTATTATATACTTAGTAACAATCTGTTGGCAGTCGAGTCGTAACTAGGCTATTTTGATAAACTAATAACAATAGATATAATAAATACTCCATCACTAGTATTGTAAACATGTAATAGGGCTAAAACGTTTTTAAGTTGATAAGTTCTTGATTATGTAACGCATTTACTAGGGTCTATACATATTGCGTTTATACATTCGTTTCGACAACAATGTTTGTTTTAATATTCTATCTTTCATTTTATCATTTTATTCAGCTTCACCCTGTATTCCGTATATAGTAGGGTAGACAGAGGGAATCAGAGGACCTAGTGTTAAGACACTCCGTTCTCCAATAAGACGCTTCTGTTCCCTACTATCTGCCAACTTCTTGAGGTATTGTGTGTTGAGTTGCGGTTACCAGAGCGAGGAAATTAGGAGGTTTACTTAAGCTGACTTCGCCACGACCATCTCCATATCTTTATTTAGTATCTTTTAATTGAACTTAAAAAATGTGTTAAAAAATATAAATAATCAAACCACTTACGTAATAAATATTTCCTTCGTTTTGTATCTGTAGAACAGATAAGAAATACTTTAAAATGTGAACTTATACATCCATAAGAAATAATTAACATTTATAATGCCATGGACGTATGGACGTCGTGAGGCAACCTTCGCATTTTACTTACAGTTTATCAATTTCACAGCCCTTAAAGTTTTAGTAGACTACTGACCTATTTAATATCAAGTAATATTCCAACCCATATTTACTTTTATTTATAATTTATATATTATCTATGCTAGCTAAAGTGATATCAATAAAAACCGCTTTTTTCCCCGTTGCGGTATTTTCCTTATGCTTATCAATTTCATATCGAATTGAAATATATGACATAATTTATATATTTTTTTTGTATTTGAACCAACTCACCTATTTTGTATATAATGTAAGACTTAGAGCCGCAGGTTCAAAAGTTTTTATTTATGTTTCCTAAATGTGGAATAGCATGTTAAAAATATCGACAAATTCTATTTTTCTTTCTTTCTATTTTTTGTCTATCTACACTAGAGAAGTGATTAAGTGTTAAATTATACTTTCTTTTAAAGTTGTAAGGCAATTACTCAATAAAAAAAAACCTGTTGAAAATATAACCGCAGATAAGTTAATAAAATCGATTGAAATTTCTTGGTACTGCGTTCGCGCGTTACATATAAAAAGGATTATTTAATTAGGCCAAGTTCAGCGTAAGAGTCATTCTACGTCTATCTATATGAATAAATATATTTAAGTACAAAATTTATTGTTATTTTAATTTTTGTCGCTCAACGCCCAAAGGCCCGGAAATTCGGCTGAAAGTGGAGAACGGAGTGAAGCAAAAAAAATATACTGAAAACCTTAGTGAGTTAGTAAAAAATTAAATTATGAATTCGAACATTTAACAAGTCTTCTTTCATAAAAAAATTAACGAAATAAATTAAAAATAGAATTAGGGTTAATTTCAATTTAGCAATAGCATCATCATATTTTTAGTTTAATATAATACATTAATTCTCACCAAAAAAAAATAACCAATTAATAATTATTATTTTATTAAGTTAAAAAAATATTGAAAAATTTTGCACTCATTTCGATGTTATTAAAAAATTGCAATCAGGTGCGGCGACGTGAAGGTTGAAATGCGGCAAAGTCAACAATCAAGATAATGCATTTCCTTTTCGCTATCAACTTTATATATATTTTTTTTAATTATTTTTATTCTATAATTTTCAGCCAGAACTTATTTAAGCCATATTTAACCTACTTAAATTTATTAATATTTTGGTATTTATTTAATTATACCAAATTCTTAATAAATTAGATACAATAACTAGAATATAGAATTATACATATTAATTAACTTATTCCTTGTTCTAGGGGGCTGGTTATTTAAAACGGGCCGACACAGACCGACTTCATGAAATTTTCTTGAAATATGCTTCGATAGAGAAAAATGGCGAAAAATACATCACTAGTGAAGACTTCGTCCGAAAGTTTCTTGGCTTGTTTGACGAAGGTAAGTGAATATTGTTCCAATATTTCTATGATTACATTAGTGATTTTTCGAAGTTATTTGAAAACTTTAAGGAAATTAATCATTATTATTTAGTTTTTAATGCAACTAAATAATAAAATTGTCGATTAAAAAATTGTCGATTAAAAATTTATAAAAAAAAATAACAAAAGATATATGTATTAATTACTTCATGGTAAGCGTAATTGACAATAACGTAATTATTTTGAACACTGAGAAAATCAATCAATTATTATCAATAGAATATTATAATATTTTCTTTTTGTTTATGATAATTACTTTATATTAATAGAACAAAATGAATTTAGCTGTAAACTTCAAATGTAACCAACGACAGATTGAATCCACATTCAATACTAACATACTTAATTTACTACCAAATATTAAAAAAAAATCAGCTTCACGCTTTATCTCGCAGAGGACAGAGGGTACCTCGTGTTAAGACACTCCGTTTTCTACTTTCTGTCGAATTCTGGAGGCATTGCGTGTTGAGTGGCAGAAATCAACGCCGCGCTTTGCCTCGACACCAGAGCGAAGAAATGGAAATATAATCTTATCTATAATATGTAATCTTCTCGAATGGGGATTGAACCCACAACCAGTCGGTTTTAGAGTCACACTTTATGCCCCTGCGCTATGTCAGATGTTAGATTGTTTGATAATATCATTTCTTATCTTTTGACATTTTGTCGTATAAAGGTGACGTAGCTTAAGCAAATATTAAAATTGTATATTTAATGTTATCTCTTTTTTACCGCACTTTCTCCTTTGTGTGTTCTCTATTCAACGTGACATTGGCGAAGTGATTAGTGCTGAACTGGCACGCTCGGAACGCCATGTAAAGAACAGCAACAAAATAATATGCCTATTAACGATAGTTAACATAAGTCTAATTTAAGTCTTTTGAAACGTCAGTTAATTAGGTATATGCATGTATCTTCACATACAATTAATGTTTACAAGATTCAAAAAAAAAAAAAAAAAAAAAT